>SOMO01000022.1:797569-820419 GCA_028128575.1 Paedocypris carbunculus | reverse complement strand
CACACACACACACACACACACACACACACACACACACACACAAATGTAATTTTCACCTTCATGGAATTGGTACCCGATCCCAGTGAAGGGTCTCAGTGGCTGTGATCACACACTTTTGTTGAGAGTGTTAGCAGCCCCCCCTCTCCTGCCCCCCACCCTCCTGTAAAGACGTATTCCCCAACGTTCCCATTCAATAAAAGGCTAGAAAATAAAAATATTATTTTCCTCTCCGGCTGATGGGAGTTGTTGTTTCCTCATGGCAGACATCTAATATCACCTGACACCCGCTGACCCCACTGAATGCAATTTGTGTCTTAATATCCAGCTTACAGCAGCGCCGTCCTCAGGAGACTTGAGGTGTGAGCCGATTTTTCCTTCTCTCTCTCTATCCTCCCTCCCTCCCTCCGTCCATCTTTTGCATGTGGATGCACGGTCAGACAAAGAGCGAACAAAGGAAAGAGACCCTCTGCCCTCCTGTTATTGGCTCTCGGATTAACAGACGGCGGCATCCACCTGTCCATCCATCAGTGGCCAACATGTGGCGCCGCCTTCTGCCACCGTCAGACAAAATGGACACTGTGCCCACAAATGAGGCCACTGACAGCATCATTTTTATGCCGTTCCTTGGCTCGTGGCTTTCCTCGCCCTCCCTTTCTTCTATTTGGTGTTTATTTGGGTCAAAAGACTGATGATGCCTCATGTAGATGACACCAGTAAAGTGGCTGGCCGAAAGAGGGATGATGGAGAGCGGAAGCAGAGCAAGTCTCCCAGGACGGATGAAGCCTTCCTCTCATATTCTCCTTCATTGCATTCTGATGGTAGGACTAATGTAGCATGGAAATTCACTCCACGGCTTCGGCCTGAAGCAGTTCCACGCTCCGGAACACTGTCAGCCATGAGATGAGACGGGAGAAGCTAGAAAATGAAGGGAAGAACAGAAACATGGCCATGTTTTATGTCTGTCATCTTTGAATGCTTGTGGATGCGAGACAGTTTCCTTGATCTACTAATGAAATGGAAGACTCTCTTGTTGTTGCCTGTAAAACCATTAGAACCAGGAATTCAAATTTAGTTTTGAATAATTTTTTATATTTGCTAATTTGTTCCTTGGTGTACAATTCTCAGTCTGTATTTCTCTAAATGTGTGTGTAGATGCATATGTTTGTGAGAGTTGATGTATATCATCTGATAATTTATTAGATCAATTGCAATTCAGATCAAAAGTATAAACTGAACAGTGAAGGAGGAACGTCAATCCTGAATTCTGTGTACCATATTCAAATCCAACCATCATATAACTAATTTAATTGTATTAATATATAAAAGCCAATGTATTTCTTTATATTCTCATAAGTACTTTATAGAGATAATTATACTCTTATTCATACTTTATAGATAATATTTTGTTTTCATCCTATAAATTGATTTTTTTTTTCTTTGATCGTGCAGCATCAACAAAAATATTTTGTGGTGAAACTGTTTTTCAAACAGCAGCACTTTTTTGTTTTATATATATCGATGACCTTCAGAAAGGACCTTGCAATTTTTTAAGATGCCAGCTCATTTTATTCCTTTTTTCCCCCTATTTTTTCTTTTTTGGGGTGCTCATCCTTCGCTCCGGTGTCTATCTCTTCCTCTAATGCGAGTCATTTCCAGCCGCGTCTCTAATGGAGCTTCTCGGGGCCGGAGCGGGCCTTGCCTGGGGACATCCATCTTTTCTGTGTCAGGAGCCCACGCCGGCAGAAACCTTTGTGATGTGCACTCCAATTTTTCTTCAGTAAATCAAATCTCCCCTTCTTTCAGAGAGATGAATGCTATGCGCTGCTGGTGTTATAGAGAAAATCAATGCCAGCAAAATTGAAACGGTATGCCCACGTATTGATCGGCCTTGTGAGATCGAAACTAACAGCTTTGTAACTGTTCCGCAGGACCGTTAGCTGACCTGTAATGGACAAACTATCAATATTAACATTACTATTTTATCCTGCGCTTTGTCATTTCATGATCTCAGTCCGTCATCTTTCATTCTCATTTCTCATCCCTTCTTATTCTTGCCTTTTCAGCCACAATTTGCCAAAGCTTTCTTCTTACAAATGTTTATTAGTACTGAAGTTACATTCTGTCTTAAATAAAATTAACTACCTAATGACATTTTAATAATTACCAATTATTACAATTTTAAAAGGTCTTTTATTTGGTAAAGTTTACATTTTCCTTAATATTATTTCATGGTCATTATTAATTATTTAAAAAAAAAAAAAAAGACATTTTAGATCATTTAAACTTCCAATTCAATGCTGTTCATTCCTCTCATTTTGTGTGTGTGTGTGTGTGTGTGTGTGTGTGTGTGTGTGTACGTGTGTACACGAACTTGAGCGGAGAAGCTTCATTAGTGTCATCACGTTTGGTGAATGTAACACAGGTCGTGTATCATCTGTGCTGGTTAATGAAGCACAGGCTGTCGTGAGAGCGTCCTGCTGTCTCTCCCTCTTCCCCTGTCTCTCTGCTCTGCTCTTGAACTGTTTCTCTGCTCTGCTCTTCACCTGTCTCTCTGCTCCACTCTTCCCCTGTCTCTCTGCACTTCTCTTCACCTGTCTCTCTGCTCTGCTCTTTACCTGTCTCTCTGCTCCTCCTTTCACCTGTCTTTCTGCTCTGCTCTTCACATGTCTCTCTGCTCCGCTCTTCACCTGTCTCTCTGCTCCGCTCTTCACCTGTCTCTCTGCTCCGCTCTTCACCTGTCTCTCTGCTCCGCTCTTCACCTGTCTCTCTGCTCCGCTCTTCACCTGTCGCTCCGATCCATTTTCTGCCTGATTGTCTTTACTCTGGCCATCAGCCAACTGATTGGTTGAACAGAGCGTCATGATAGTCTTGGAGAACTCTGGTTGGCACTCCTGATTCTTTCATTTAATCCATCTTATTACATTTATTCATCGCTTTCTATCTTTTCATTTACATTACATTCTCTTGTGTTCCTTTATTTACACCGAGGTCACTAATATTTCCTTTGTTTACAATGTTTTTTTTTTCTTGGCCGAGTGTCCCCAGTGCTTTAGAACGGAGGAAGTGGATGTTAACAGATGCTTTTCTTAGATGAGCAATCTCAAGTGTCCTGCCTGTTTCTCTCTCACTGAGACTGACCGCTTTATCTGCACATGTAGAGAAGACTCACACAGCTTCAGGTCAGTCAGTTGGAGCTGAGACGTCCTAGTTAGACCTACTCTAATGCTTTTTCTTGCTTTATTTTCACTCTCTTTGCTTCTTTCGCTCTACCTGTATCTTTCATTCTCTCTCTCTCACTCTCTCACTCTCACTCTCTCTCTCTCTCGTTATTGTACCTGTTTGTTTGGAGTCGTTTCAGTTTTATCTACTATTCAAGCGGCGTAAACGATAAATGATGTTATCTTCCTGGCCTGTGTGATCCTGCTATAGATGAAGCAAAATACTTAAGGGATTAGAGTCTGTCAAAACGGCTGCTTGCTCCGCTTTTATTTACATTTCTTCATAAGCTGTGTAATTAATGGCTCGGCTCGGCTATAAACACTCAGGAAGCCATGTACAAACATCCCACATGACTGGAGGCCAGAGAGAGAGAGAGCAGCTGTCTATCTCTCTCTATGGTGGATCGCATCCTTTCGTCTTCGACCAACATGGAAACCCACGGCTGCTTGTTCTGCACCACGATCAGACATGAAGCTTTTCCTCAGGACGTTCGTTGTAAACACGGATTAGTCCTGTTGAATATCCGTATTTCCAAGCTTTCCGCTTGCTCTGATTTTCTTTGCCTTGAGCTAGACGTCCTCCGTCTTTCAGTAAATCTCCTGAGAGCACGTAAAGCCCTGATAGCGACTGGATTCCTCTGACTTTATCACGTGAATGATGAGAATGTGGCTCTTCACTTGTGCGTTATGGAAATGGATTCAAATATGTCCTAATGAAAACATTTAGCTCTGACTGTATATACACAACAGTGGCCCAGACTATAAGAAAGAGTAACAAAGTGTCAGAGGAGGACGTATTAACGGCTCCTGTAGCGCTGACGCTGTCCATATGTTCCACTGCAGATTCTTCTGGAAGCTGACTGGAATTCCGAAACATGATTTTGTGCTTGTGGTGGATAAACGACTACTAGGCAAAATATGAGAATGAAAATGAGAATATATTATTATTCAGAATCAGGATAGACTTTATTGCCAGTTAGTAACAGAGAGCTTTGTGTCGATCTGCGGCGCCAAATGAGTCAATCAGAAACTAATTAAAAAATGACTTATAAAAAATTAATGTTTCCTAATATGATATCACTCATTTTACGTNATACCTAACATTGAACAAACATTGTTAAAATTGCTAAAATACAGACCAGCACACACAGTACATCTCTCTCTCTCTCTCTCTCTCACTCTCTCTCTCTCCCTCACACACAAACACAAAGTAAGACTTTGATTACTGATCACACTCATCGGTTGATAAATAAGTTGGTGAATTACAAATGAAGCGATGAACACGCTCCCAATAGTACAACAGATTGAAACACACAAACCGAGTTTCGCTGGAATTGAACCAGAAGCTTCAAGTTGAAAAGTGCGTCTCCGTCCGCCGCCATGACGCGAGGTCTAAAGCAATAACACGCCTGAAGATGGACGCAGATCATTTCCACAAGCACCCGCCACGTGGATCCGCGGCCCGTAACCGTGTTAAGTGACGTAAGGCGGCTCAGAACGCGACAGGAGCGAGAGGCCAGAATGACATTTGAGAGCTCACGAGGAATCTGATATTAAACTGCGGCGATTGATAAGCGCGAGGCGGATTCGCCAAGCTCTCGGACGGGATCTGCCGCGGCGGATTGATTTCAAAAGAGACTCGGCTCAGCGGGAACGAGATTCCAGTGACGGATGGGAAGTAGACGCTTGAAGGTCACAGGGTTCGAGCCGAATTTCCTCGTCTCCTACGCTTCGTTTGAGGAAGAGACAATCCGACAATCTGACAGACTTCGGGACGTTTTATTCACAGAGAAATTTAGATTTATCCTATTTTTGGTGTTTGATTGTAATTAGGCGACTAGCTAAAGTTGTCCGCTATAGCAGAGGTCCCGTTATTAGTGAGTCCATTATAGCAGTTTATTTTTAGTATAACCGTTATTTATCTTCTTTATGAATGTGTGATGTGAGTGATAATGAATCCACATTACACATTCAATCAAAATGTTGATAAGCGTCAGAAGCCTAAACTGCAAAAATTCCACATGAAAAAGTAAGAAAAAAACGAATTGAGTAAAAAAACATAAATCAAGTAAAATTATCTGACAATGGGGAACATTTTACTTGGTCAGACGACTTGAAACAAGCACTTTAATCTTTCTCTCTAAATTCATAGCTACTTAGTTTATCTTGTAAAAAAGAAAGAAGGTTTATTGTTTCATTTCAAGATTGTTTGGCTTTNGAACAATACATGTGAATATTACCTTCATAAAAAATAATGGATGAAAACTACCTAAAACCACAGATAGTCTGTCCAAGAAAAAAAATTGACCTAAGACTCATAGTCATAGACTACATAGTCACTTCTAACATACAGTAAGGTTTTTTTCATTTCCGGTTTACAATTTTTTCCTTCTGATCCTTGTGAATATACTTTCCCTTTTGCACTTATTGCATTTACATATCTTTGGCTGGTTGTCATTTTCCACTCATTTCTTGATGAAACTGATTGCGTTTCGCTCTGATGAATTTGTCCAATGCAGATTGACTCACTAGGTATTCAGTGTTACGCACATCAGTTAGTTAAAGGTAAGAGAAAAGTCATTTGTTCTCCTGCTACTGATGCGGCCGATGTCATCATCAAGTGCGTCTCCTGACCTCGTGTCCACCTTTAGAAAAGACATTAACATACACACAGACTTAATCAGACTGCCTCATTGCCGTTTAATTTCAGCCTGCGGATGACTCTGATCTGCCAGAGAGACTGGAATTCTGCATGACTAATATTCAATTCACCCGTTTACTTCTCCTAAACACTCGGCTTATGCAAATCGCTGGAAATAATCTCGGAGATACGGAGCAATTTGAGCCACAGCATTAATGAAACGGCACAAAGAGAGATGCGTCTGCAAAGAGATGTGCGGGGAAGCGGTTATAAATGACGGAGTGAGAGGGGTGATGTATGAAACTCGTGCTCGCGCTGACCCGTTTGTTATGCTAAAGGTCACATCAGTGTCATTTACATAAACTCTGGCGCAATATCAGGCGAGAATCCTCCAGCAGCTCTTCTCACCACAGTCCATCAGTTAAGACGACGCAATCATTCTTTCCCATCGGCTTGCAGCCTTTAGTAAATGATGCTGCATCCTCCAGCAGCTTTTATTATTATTTTTGCTCATAAATAGGCACAGATAGGCCGGAGTTTTAAGCCGTGTCTCTTATCGCCGCTGATGGATAGTAACCTTTTGTCTTTTCCGGAAAGAAGCAAGCACATAAAAGCGATATGATCAGAGTAGCGTTCAGTGCTTTACTGCCACACTACATCAGTGTCTGGATGTTTATCCAGCAAAGATAAGCCTCTCCCTCCACAACTTTCTGAACAACATCTTGCTGTGTGAGGGGGGGATTTGGAGGCTAACTCTTGTTTCTAGTGTCGCTGTAGTAGTTTGGCCAAAATTGTCTTACTTGGACACACACACACACACACACACACACACTAAAACTCACATTTTCTCTCTTGCAATACTTGTAATACAAAATTTTTTTTTGATTCTGTCAAATATATTCTTTCATTGCTTTTTCTGTAAAAATAAAAATCATTTTTTTATAAACGATATGTATATGTCTTTATAAAGATATGTATATGTATGCAAGTAATTACAAAACTTAATGTAAACTTTTTTAGCCATCTTTATACAATATAAAGAGTATAATGTAATTGTAAAATATAATTTTATATTTATAATACAGTATATTATAAGGAATTCAAATACTTTATATAATTGTGCAGGTTAATAATACAATTTAAATTCTAAAAAAAAAAAAATAATAATAATAATAATAAAAAAAAAAATCTTTTTCCAAGACGTTGGAGATGTTGGAGGAATGTTTTACAAAAAGAACTATCTACAAAAGAAAAACTGTTGTTATGTTACCAAGTAGTTGGTTGCCTCTAATTGTTACGGTAACAAGATGAAGTAATGGATCACTGATGGTGTTATGATTTCTTAATTTAATTATTGTTGGTGATTATTTAATTGGTTACTTTAATTAGACAGCTTTTCTCTCTTTTCACTAACACGCACACGCACGCACACACGCACACACACACACACATACACTTGAGCTAAAAGTCTCCCCACATGGCCCAATTAAATGCTTTGTTTATTATGACACCTCCCATGTGAAGTGTACCATTTAAGAGCAGGATAAAAAGCTTTAAGGAGCCGATTATAAAAGACCATTCTCATCTCTGTTGATTCCTGCTGTCCTACTGTTTATCGCTTCCCCCCGATCTGTCTCTCTGTATTCATTAGCTCTGTGTGTATTAAAGAGCATTACTCCTCCATCATCTCTGTTGGTAAGCGCTTCAGATTTACTGCGTCTGACCCGGACGCTGATGATGGCACTAGGTGAGAAGAAAGACTTCAATTACAACTAACAGCCGCTTATAAAAGTGCCGCTCGTGTTAAATCCCACGCCAATGTGTTTTGCATTACGTGCGTTTGGAGAGCGTGGCTTGTTGCTTTAAGTTTTTCAGTGCCACGGCTTTGACACCCGCCGCAGTTTGGGGCTCAGTTTCCATCAGGCCTGTTTTTATGGCACCACTAATTACTAATCACACCCATGCTGTGATATCTCACTCTCTCCTTGTCTTTCACTTCCTTTTTCTCGCTCCTTCACTCTATCCTTTATTTTTATTCTTTCTTTTTCTTTTGGTCTCACTCTTAAATTCTCTTAAATTTTATTTCCATCTGACACCCTTTCTGTTCTTGTTTCTCTGTGTTTCCCTTTATTTGTGTTCTTTGTTTCTTTCCTTCGGTCCCCCCCCCCCCNNNCAGTCCAGTAGCATCACAGTCCAGTAACATCACAGTCGTGTAGTATCACAGTCCAGTAGCATCACAGTCCAGTAGCATCACAGTCCAGTAGCATCACAGTCCAGTAGCATCACAGTCCAGTAGAATCACAGACCAGTAGCATCACAGTCCAGTAGCATCACAGTCCAGTAACATCACAGTCCAGTAACATCATAGTCCAGTAGCATCACAGTCCAGTAGCATCACAGTCCAGTAACATCACAGTCGTGTAGTATCACAGTCCAGTAGCATCACGGTCCAGTAACATCACAGTCCAGTAGCATCACAGTCCAGTAGCATCGCAGTCCAGTAACATCGCAGTCCAGTAGCATCACAGTCCAGTAACATCACAGACTTGATGTATCACAGTCCAGTAGCATCACAGTCCAGTAACATCACAGTCAAGTAGCATCACAGTCCTGTAGCATCACAGTCCAGTAGCATCACAGTCCAGTAGCATCGCAGTCCAGTAGCATCACAGTCCAGTAACATCACAGACTTGATGTATCACAGTCCAGTAGCATCACAGTNTACTACTAATATAATAATAATAATAATAATAATAATGATGATGAATGAATAATACATTGTTTTCACTACAATGACATTGAGTCTTTTAATACAGGGGAAATAACAACATTTGTTTGAATTTTTGAATTATGGTTTAAACCACAAAGGTCAACAGGCAAAAAAATTCAATGAACCATACTTAAAAAATCCTTAATATACTGTATTGTACTTAATATATTATATACATAAAATGTATACAACAGTAGAAGTATGTGCACGATAAAAGAGATCTTCACCTTTTGTTGTTGTAAGGCTTGTTCTCACAGATCTCTGGTGACAGATAGTACGGTGTGCCAATACACGTCCTGGCCAAATCCGCTGTGCTGCAAACACACACCACCTTTCAGCATCATCCTCACCTCCGTCTTTAAGATTATTACCTGTTCAGAACCCTGGCAATGCCAAAGTCGCCCAGTTGCACCGTTCCATTTCTACTCAGGAAAATATTCTGCAGAAAAACCAAAAGGAATAGATAAGGTGGATGTACAGCTACTAAATCATGACAATTGCAGTTCATGTGACCATTGATTTTTAATCAATGAAAGCAATTATTGTCTTTTGTTTAAAAGTGACCCAAATCGCTATTAAGTTAAAAAAAGAGACTTATTCACATTAAACTGCGTAGGAAGCACCAGTACCTGTNTCAGGCGAGGCCATATGGACTCAAGAGGCTATAACATGATTTCAAGTTGTATTCTACAATGTAGAACTGAACCCTGGAGTTGAACTTGACATCTCTTACCTGTTCCTCAGGAAACAGAGACCCTCGCTGATTATTGATCTTCTTGAAGAGGTCGCCTCCTTCACAATAGTCCATCACAATGTACAAACAACCGCTCTCTGCAGTGAGAAAGAGCGACATTACAGCTCATATGTCTACAAAGACAGAATTAAAAAAAAAAAAAAGTAAACGTTTTTAAATGTCCTAAAGATCAATTGCTAACACTTTTAATAAAAGCGTGTGTGTCACCTCACTAGNTACAAAAGTTTTTAAAGCATTTGTGCGGTAGAATATGACACAGTGACAGGCTCTTTTTGATCAAACGCAATGGCAAATCTAATTTGCAGATGCGTTCGATTTATTCCCCCAAATATCATTCCACAATCCACTTTCCGGACAGGTCTTAAAGTGCAGGACTGATTTACTGTTTTTCATCTACTCTTCCAGCCAAAGCTTCATGTTCCTTCAGGTTTAGCTTCATACTGTATTTTTGAGATCATATTCTTGAGCTCTGATCTGCTCTTTACCATCCGGGAACGGATCATCTGCCTCACAACCTCCTGATTCCATTTTTCGCCCGAGCGTTCTGGTAGAGAAGAGGATTAAATTAGCGCGAGCAGTGCAGACTGGCAGCCCGAGGGCCCGAGTTGACATTTTGATGTCAGAAAACGACATTTTGAAACGAGAAAAATGACTGTGATCTCTGAATTAGGCGGCAAGTGTTGGTGTCAGTCAAAATTTCAGCACTTTTTCAACTCAAACAATAAATGAAACCAACTCAAGTCAATCCGCTGGTGTAGATACTGTTGTTACTCTTCCAGATTTATAATAATAAGAATTGCGTTCAATAGAAAATACTGGTCAATAAACAAATGTGACAATTTCAATACTGGACTGTAGTTTGGACCTGATACGGTTCAATATTTGGCTATTTAGTCATTTTCCAACATGCCTCTTCGATCATCTAAATATATGGAATATAAACCAAAATGTAAATGAACTTTTAATGGGTTCAAGGACCAATCGGCATGAGGAGTTTGTATGTTCTCGCACTGCTTTCCTCCCAAAATAATAAAAAAAAAAAAGATTTTTTAAGAGAATTGAAGTCCGGAAAATTCACAAGTAAGTCTAAAAAAGCGTGAAAGATAACAGGGATCTGACCAGACAGTCGTGCAACTGTGAACCTAAAGCATTAATTTATTCAGGATTTTTTTCTGGGAGGCAGCAGGAAATCTATTTATCATCTCATGCGCTGTCAGAATTATTGATCCGGTTGTGTTTATAGATTAGCGTTGGTAAGTGCAGCTCAAGTTGAGGTGTTTTTTAATTGGCCGAGACTGATGGAGGACTCGCTGAAGTGATGGAGAGATGATTGCTATTAGACTGGGAATGCAGAAGACGTTGCAGTGCCATCACTTTTGAAGGTCAGCTTCTTTCATCGGCCTTATTAGTGTGTGTCAAGACACTTGCGTAAAGCAGCTAAACAGTCGCTTGATGTAATTTAGCGCTCTGCCTGAGTGAAATATACCATTCTTATTCTGGGATCTCGTCTCAAATGGCTTAAAATAAAGCAGTTTTGGTCTGAGTTGTTTGAATGAATCCACGTGTTTAAGAAGTTCTAAACTACATTCATATTACAGCAACAAAAGTTGGGACCCCCATCTTCTCCTCAGTGTCTGGACCACTGCGTCTAGACCACTAGACCTACTCTGGGTCTAGACAACTCTGTGTCTGGATCTTCTCTCGAGTCTGGACCCCCATCATCCTCTGTGTCTGGACCACCATCTTATCTTCTGAGTCTGAACCACTATAATCTCTTCTGTATCTGAACCATCATCATCTTCTGTGAGTCTGGACCCCAATCATCTTCTCTGTCTGTACTAACATCTTCTGAGTTTGGACCCCCATGATCTCCTCAGTGTCTGAACCATCATCGTCTCTTCTGTCTGGACCATCATCTCTTCAGAGTCTGGTCCACCATGATCTCTTCGGACTCTGGACCACAATCATGTCCTCTCTCTGAACCACCATGTTCTCTTCTGAGTCTGGACTACCATTGTCTTCTCTGAGTCTGGACCCTCATCAAATCATCTGTGTCTGGACCCCCATCATCTCCTCTGTGTCTGGACCACCATCATCTCCTCTGTGTCTTGACCACCATCATCTCTTATGAGTCTGTACTACCTTCATCTCTTGTGCGTCGGGACCCCCACCTTATCTTCCCTGTGTCGGGACCACCACCTTCTCTTCGCTGTCTGGACCACCATCATCCCATCGTGCACCAGGACCACCACCTTATCGTTTCGGGACCACCGTCATCTCCTCTGGGTTGGGTCACCACCATCTTTTTTGTACCTGGACTATATTTCTGGACATTTATGAGGACCGTGTCTGGACCATCATGCTTTCTTCTGTGTCTGGATCACCGTCATCACACAACTTTTGTTTCCTACACACTGTGTCCTCTTTGCTTGTTCAACATTCTCAGTCCTAGTCTACAACTGTTTGATTAGTAGAACGGAACAATTTTCAATTTTAAAAACTATTCAGCAAAGTCCTTCATTCTCTGGTTCAGCTGTCCCTTCTGACCATTGAATTATGGGGGTTGAAGGAACAATTTCAACACTGATTACCACAGATCATTATAAAGTTTGATTTTAGATTGGGATGGGAAATATTCACCGATCACTTGGATTTGGTTTCATAAGACATCTCTTAACAGAGTGGAATCACTGTATTCTGGATCCTAAATCCCAGATGAAAACTAGCTTGAACATATCAACCGGATAATTATTTCACGTTCAATAGTTTCATCGATATCTCATAAAAATCTCTAAGGCAGAAAGGAGTGCTGTTTCGTTTGAATTCTGGTCAAGCGATCAGATCGGAGCATTTGAAGCTACAACGAAGCTAAAATCTAACAGCTACAACGTTTGAAAACGTAAAATTGTGTTGTAATGGACAGTTGTTGCAGATCAAGTACGACATTCAAGCAAACATTCCCATCAGGAAGTTGATTCCAGCCTGACTTCGACATCTCTTCAGGTTGAAGATACAGAAAATCCAAGCACGAGTGGCCCTCACCTCCAACCGCAAAGATCGGAGATGTTCTCGATTCAAGAACACAACGATAACAGTGCTTGTCTGGTGGAGATGCCGAGTACTCGTGATCAGCCAGTCGAGGGGCTTCTTCACAGCAGAGATCTGGTGGACGGATTCCTCCGCTGGAATCTTAATAGTTCCTGCAGTGCTGCGATTGGACTCGTGATTCCACATATACAATGCAAATCAACATCTCCCCGACGTGGCAGCTGCTAATGAGATACACAACAATTAGCCTCTTCGGCATTCCGGTCATCCTGGGGATGTCACGGCGAGCGGAGGAGAGGAGGTTCTGGCCTTTTCAGCTCCGCTTCAGTCCGAGCATGAGCGGAATACTGAGGACGGCTGTCTGAACACTTGAGGTGAAGTTCTGTTCTCAAGACCAGAAGATCCAGCCAAGTAAACCACAAGATCCAGAGCGTGTAGACCACAAGACATCATGAACCCTCCTACTATGTTCGTTTCAGAGGAACATCAATAATGTGAGTCTGAGACAGTGGTATATTATGTCTCATTGTTGCAAAGAAACTTCTTTTTAGCTTCCATTTTGTCTGAAACGTCAAATTGACCCGAACACGATCATTGTAACAAACGGAACAATTTTGTTAAAATATGTAGATTACACTAAGACAAGCAGGAGAAGTTTCAAAGTGAAAACTACTTTCAAGTAATAATTAATTAATATTTTCTTTTGAAATCTCTATTTCTCTCTCTTTTTTTAATAGTTTTTTCATTCACTGCTTCTCTATTTCTTTATCTCTATCCTCATCCTTGTCTCTCTTTCTTTGCTTCTATAATTTCGGCACATTTCTCTCATTCTGTTTTCTTCCTCTCTTTCTCTGTCTCTCTCTCCTCTCTCTCTCTCTTTCTGAATTATCATTCTCTGTATCTTTCCCCTCTCTCTTTCTATACTCTTCCTCTCGTCTCTCGTCTCTCTCTCTCTCTCTCTCTCTCTCTAGTTGTGTATTCTTCGTCTCATTCTTTGTATCTCTCTCCTTTCTCTCTCTCTCTCTTTCTATACTCTTTCTCTAATTCTCTGTCTCTCTCCTTCTCTCTCTCTCTCTCCATTTTTTGATCTCTTTCTCTCATTCTCTCTATCTATTTATCTTTCTCTCTCTTATCCCCCTCTCTTCTATTAAACAAATAAGAAACTCCTCAAGCAATGAGGCAAACAGCATCCTCGTGTATCTTTCACAGGTTCACAGGACGAGTCTCATCTGAAGGTTCTGAGCAGACAGACCGGTCCAGCAGTTACAGTAACACTCAACAATAGTCATTACGAGTCCAGACTTGACAGAAGATCTCCACTGAGATCACGCGTGTGAGCTCCACCATCAGATCAATATCTGGAGCTTGTTTGGAGCTCAGCGGGTCGGGGACGGTCTATAAATCGATGTCTTCTGCCGGCTGTATTTCAGGAGCTCCTTAAGTGGAAGCTGTTGTTGTTTTGCAGCAAGTGACGCTGTGTGGAGAAGCTCCGACTCGGGTCATGTGACATCGGCCGTGACGTAATATTCATTCAAAATAATGGCATATTCTGTGGGACTAATAAAGGCTATAATCATTCATTCATAACACTTACGCAACACAGAATCTCGGCTNTTTTTTTTACCAGGCGTCATGCTGTAACCTCAGTGTGCGTATGTGGCACTGCAACACTAGCTCTTTATATTTTCAACCAGGGTTATATTTGCTTTTTAACATTATTCATAATTTTCTGTCAGTGTAAATGTTCCTTTTGAAGCATTAAACTGTCTGGCTGAACCGCGAATGTTCTCTGAGGAGAGCAGAAACGAGTCTTTAGCTGGGCTTCAGCTCTTCACCTCCAGACTCACACACCTCCATCCTTCACGACTCCCAAACGCCGGGAAGCAGACTGGGATTTTCAGAGGAATTCAAAATGCTGTATTTCCAGTGCCATTACGCTGCCATGGCCGTTTCCGCGGCTGTTTTCATTTCTCAGAGAATCATTAATTCTGCGAAGCCGTACCGTGCCGTTCCCTGATTTATCTCATTTCTATTCGCCCTCACCTCGGAGATCGGTGAAGTATGCAGGCGAGAAAAAAGACACACAACTAAAATAAAAGTAGAAGGTGAGCGTGGGGAGGGCGCTTAAGTGGCCGTTGTCCTGATTTATTTGGCCGGGGTGCGGCGGCCCTGTTGCACGATAAAACTTCTTCTCACTTGCGCTGAGCGGAATGGACTGGGAGAGTTGTATTTCACAGCAGCCGTACAGTAAATCAGACGCTCAGCCACTGCTAAAGCCATTCACTGTCAGTCTCAACAAGATCCACCAGCTCCAGCCTCAGCGCGCGTGTGTGTGTGTGTGTGTGTGTGCACGCACGTGTTGTTGAAGTGTGCATGCTGTAATCTATGTGCGTGTGCTTGGATGTTTAAGTGTGTGNTCTTTTTCATTCTCTCTTATTCTCTGCAACTGTCCTTTTCTCTTTTATTCTTTATATCACTCATTTCTTCATCTGTCTTTATCTGGCTTTATCTTTATTTCTCTTTCTCTTTTCCTCATTTTCTTTTTTGCTCCTTTCTTTTGTCATTTTTGATTTCTTCCTTCATCCCTCTGTCTCATCCTCTGTATCTCTATCTCTTGCTCTTTTTTGTCATTCAATCTCATTTTCTGTCTCCTTTTCATTATCTCTCTTTGCCTCTTTATTTATTTCTCTTCCTAACTCCCTCTGTTTTTCTCTCTCTTCATGACTCTCTTTCTCTCTTTTGATCACTCTATCCTTTTTCATTCTTTGCAGAATATATCTTTTTCTCTCATTCATTTTTGGATTTTTTTTTTCATCAACTCAGCATTGTTTAAATGTAATTTGGATGGATAAGGACGGTTCTATATTTGTTCTGCGTCATCAAAGTGTTACAATAATTTCTCACATCGTTACAATGTCACATCACTTCAAAAACCTGTTCATTCTGGACGCAAAACTCAGCGGAAGTGAAGAAGAGGGAACACACACCGACACGCTGGGCGAGCCACTCGACGGAAGAGAAGCACGTGTGTGTGTGTGTGTGTGTGTGTGTGTGTGTGTGTGTGTGTGGTGACGCTGGAGGGCCGAGGCGGTGAAGAGGTTTATCCTCCAGCGGCTCCTGGAGTCTTCAGGCCTGTCTGAGTGTGGGAATCGATGGCGGTCCGTACGCCAGCCCACCCCGGCCGCTTCTCTATTAACATCAGGGTTGGCAGATGTAATTGCAGAGAGCCACAGGGAGAGAGTCAGAGAACCAGCGCTAACACTAATGCTTCCCATTATGTCTCTGCTGGTGTGGAGAAAAACAGCCTGCTGTAGCAAGTGTGTGTGTGTGTGTGTGTGTGTGTGAGAGAGAGAGAGAGAGAGAGAGAGAGAGAAAGAATTAGTCACTAGTGTGCATGAATTTATTGTGTTCTTTTGTTGTATGTTCATTGGTGCTTTTTTTTGTAATAGAATTCCTTTAAGTAAAAAATGAAAGACAATTGAACAATTGCAAAGTCAATTAATTGACTCATCTTTAAAAAAAAATGGGTTTTTTTAACTCCTGAAAGACTCAACATGCTTTTATTTCAAGAAATTAATTTGAAGGTGATTTTTTTTTTCTCTTTTCTTTGTTAGTGTTTTCAGCGTCGTCCTGTAGAACGTCAAGAGACTGTACCAGCGTTCACGATGTATTCTGCTTTTTCCCCCAAACAGCTTAAGCTTTCCTCTAGGAACACTCGGGATCCCCTGTGAAAGTGAACCTATAACTCTGAGGCCTTTCTCCCCAGCGACTGTCCCGTGCAGGAAATCATCCATCAATCCATTATTTATGTCTGGATATTAGCAGATCAAACTTCTCACGCTGTGTGATGTGCATTAATGGAGTTGAATCGGGTTGAAGCTTGATGTGAGAATATGGACCAGTGGGGGAATTACTGTTAGTCAACAGCGTTTCACACTCCCGCAGTATGAGTCTGGTTCTCACATTCATGTCTGTCCTTTTTCTCCCCCATAAAAGCCCCGGATTTTTCCTGCTGACCCTAAATTTGGAAAGTCGAAAGAAAGGCCGGGCCAAGATCTCGAGTTCTCAAACAGACCACGAGGGTCGTATCGGTCTCACGGCATGTGGAAGAGAACGTCTGGCTTATTTAGTCTCATTAGCATTACAAGCAGTCCGCAAAATGAAAAGATGCTTTGCTTCGTGCACAGAGAATCTATTCAGGACTCCGTCCAACAGCAAAAGCTGCTAGCAAATTTGTTTTCATCACTCAAAACTCATTTTTTTGGCCTGCACAACTGCGATCATTCAGCACGGGCCGGAAAACAGCCGCGATTTATCCCCCGAGACGTCGGCCGCTGGTTTGGTGAGATTTGTTTTTATGGCCGGAGAGCACCATCTTTTTCTACAGATTTACACAGGAGTGTAAATACCCGAAGACTGTGATCAATACTCACGCGCTCCTTCATTCACGTTCCACCGCTGCACGTCGCACGCTTCCTTAGTTGCGTTTGAACGAATGTGCACTGAGAAAAAACGCGGCCTAAAAGTGTATTTGAGAACTGATGTGGTGAGCGCTGTTTTGCGTGCGTGAGTGCATGCGTGTACTTCTTGCTGTAAAGCACAACTTTCAAGTGTGTGTAGAGAAGCGTGTCACACACGCACGCAGATGAAAGTGAAATTTCCACCAATATTAGCCAATCAACCAATGCCACGCCATTTTCTTTCCCATCCTCGCGGTGTGAACGCCGGCATGTGGTATGTATTAGGAAGCTGGTAGTAATTTCACTGCTGCTAACTACAAATTCTCCGGGGAGAGTTAATTACAGGAAGAGCGTTCTAAATATCAGTCGGCCGGCATAGTTTCCTTGACAAGAGATTTCTTTGCTGGGCTTTTCTAATGGTTAAGCGCTCTATTTATAAAGCCTGGTCTCAGCGTTTGGCTTCAAGTGCAAATGCAAAGCCCCTCGGGTGATGTATCTGGAGGGAGCGGGGTCAAAGGTCAGGTGGTTTTGCGTCCACACTGTTTCTGGCCGGACCGTGCGAGAGGGCGCCCCTTCACCTCGCAGTCTTTATGCAGATGAAGGATTGCCTTTGTTTCTACTGTAGAGCCGGTTCTCCCCCTCATCACTTGGGAATGCACTGCTCTGTAAATGTTTACAGATTACCATTTTTCTTAAATAATCTATGCGGAACCTCAAGTCACATGCAGTTGAAATCAGACAGGACTAATCCTGTGTGTGTGTGTGTGTGTGTGTGTGTGTGTGTGTGTGTGTGTGTGTGTACGTACATGTTCGATGAAAAGCATTTCGCTTAATCCTAACTCATCTTCTGCTACATCTCTTTTTATTTTTTTTTTTTTTTTTTTTTTTACATGTGTGTACATGTGTGTCTGTAAACACATTTTTATGTTTAATCCCATTAATCCCATTTTAACATCTGCTATGTCTTGTACTGCTGCATCAAAAGCTGATGTTTAAGACTTTATCTAGAAATTGTGAATTTAAAAGTGTGATATGCATACCTTATGTTTAGTACTTCCATTTAAACTTTAAAATTAATTTTATGAGAATGTGGTAATAAATCATAATTTTAGCTGTCAGGTGCCATGTGAATTAGCGAAAAATTGTGATGAAAATTCTTTTTTTTTTTTATTATTATTATTATTTTAGCAAGTGGCATATTTTCAGTAGTTTGCAACGATCTACCTAATTTACAATAAGTTCCCTTAGATTTTCAGTAGATCTGACAGTGGAGTTTTGTGTTTTGCGCAGCGCCAGAGGAAGATGTGCTGAAAAGCACGCGGTCCATCAAGAGCTCGCTGCTGGGGAATCAGAGCTCGGAAAGCGAACTGCTGCTGCTGGAGGACGACGACACCATCTCCTCTTTGGAGGAGAAAGAGCTGGAGAATCTCGCAGGTACAGTCGAGAGCGAGCGGGAGGTGCGGTCCCGATCTCTTGCGGGCGGTAATGATGTGCTCACGGCTTGATCTCAGACAGTCCTCCCTCATTAGTGACCTGTAATCGGTTTAAAGTTGACTGCGAGCTGAGCTGTTCTTCTAGTGCCACAAAATGTCTGCATGCGTTTTAATTAGACGTAAATTTACGTTTTTTATTATTTAGCACCTTCATTCGGCGAAATGTAAATCAAGCGATATGATGTTTAAGTGACCAGCGAACGCGCGCGATTATTTGTGATCCACTTGATTCTTGTCCGGAAACGTTCAGTTAAATCGACTTAGTTTATATTATTTGTAATTTTGTTGTTTAGAAGTTGCCGCTTTTTCGGTCCAAAAAATACGAGCCGTATTTACACAGAATGAATACAAATTATTAATAACTGATCCGTATTTGGCTTTTCAAACTCTCTTTGGTAATTGTACTGAGAAGTTATATTTACTCTTATGATTTTAAGCGAAATCACATTCTTGGTATACGTTTATTTTAGATTTTTCTTAACCACAGGATAAACGATCCACTTATTATTATGTTTTTTTTTTTTTAGATTATTTACACATACTGTTTTAGCAACACTGAAAAAAGCATTAAAAAAAGTTTGTTGACCTTCCACTTTGCCTTGATTTGAACACACCTGGTTTACCTAAAAAGAAAACAATAACAGTTTTTCTTGTTTCCTCGATTACAAGCTGATGAACATGTCTGATCGGTAAACTGAAGACTGCTTGGGGAAATCAAACATGGGCTTTTGCAGAAACTCCCCAGAGCAGCACTTCAACATTGTCATGCTGCATAAATTAAGATTGATGACAGATTAAACCCAAAGCCTGCAATCAATGCGCGGTGATTGACAGGGGATTGACAAGCCTCTCTTTAGCTTTTTTGTGAAGCCTGAATATGGTAAATGTGTCATTGAGCTTCCATAATCCCATTAATGGATTATTTTAATAAAGTCAGTTTGCAATGAAATTACCAATTCAAAATGTAAATTATTTTTGAATAATATATTATAACATTTAAATTGTATTTGAATTATATCCTGTATAAGTATTTGAAATATATCTGTATATTTACCTATATATACATCCATCCTACCATTTATCTTGCGTGGGTGCTTTGTTCTTCTTTGAACTTTAACATGAGTTTTTAAATTCTCACATGACTGTTGCTTGGCATTGAAGGCTTTTTTCTGGGCCTATTATAACTTAAATATGTTCTATCAGTGAGTCAATGAGTGCCCTTGTTGGGGTTGTGTTCAAGTATAAATGCTCTGTATGCTTTCAGAAGCTTCCCATGCCAGGGGCTATGGAGAGAAGGAATACACACACAGGCACACTCATATTCTGTATTTCCGTGATCTGCAGGGCCTGTAAACCTAAGCACCAGTGCACAACTGGTGGCGCCCACTGCTGTGGTAAAAGGCACCCTGTCCATAACTGCCCTGGAGTTATACTTTGAGGTGGATGAGGAAGACCCAAGTTTTAAAAGCACTGATCCCAAGGTAAGAGACTGAAATTGTCTCCCGTTGTATTGCTTCTGCCAGGCTGCTCTACTGGCATGGGTTTTTCTTTGTTAGTGGTCCGCAGTGCTATACTGGCAAATATGTGTTACATAATACAAAAAGTATATTAGGTNGTGTGTGTGTGTTACTGTGGTACTAATAATGGTGTGTAAGAGGTAAATGGTTTATCTTAATGCTTATTATAAGTTCTCTTATGCTCCTTTTTAAATGTGTGTGTGTGTGTGTGTGTGTGTGTGTGTGTGTGTGTGTGTGTGTGTATACACACATATATAACATATACATATCTATATATATCTATATATGATAATTGTGTCATATTCTTCCAAATAATACAATTTTTTTATTTTAGTTTTTAAATGACTTTAAAAAATGCCCTAATTTTAATACGTTTTCAATAACTCTACACATTGCTAATTTATAAATGAGTTTATCATGGCTTTACGTGGTTACACACACACACGCACACACGTGCGCGCGCGTGTACACTGGTTTTTATATCAGAATAATTAATAACGAAACACGTCTTGTAATTTAAGCAAGCTATTTTTTAGTGCATTATTTTATGTGCTCCTTTTTAAACGGGTTATTATGCAGGTATAATTGCGTACATGTATTTGTTGTTTGTACAGTTTTTATTTGCTTTGGTGCGATTTGTTTGAGTAATTATTGAATTTACTTCATTATTATTTTCGATTTATTTAAAAGTGTTTTTATTGATGCAACACGTTTCTGTCGTTAGAACATTTTGTCAGATAAAATCAAAAAGGGCTTTCACACTTTTACAATTCTCTTGATCCATTCTTCTTTTATCTTTCTGTGCTTTTACATCGAGGAGTTATGCTTTTAACTCGAGGAATGACAAATGCCGCGTTTAAATTTCATCGTGTCATCGTTTTATTTACACGTTTCATTTTTTTCGATCACATCATGGAAAAAAAATTACTTGGCACGCTACATTTTAAAATTCGAAATTAAAGACTTTTGTGCATATGTTTAAATTAAATTTTCACTTTGTGAAAACATCTCCGACAAACACCAAAATCATTACAGCTTAAAATCTACCTTCATTTTTCTCCTCTGTCCCGCTCTTGGCAAAAGCAAATACTTGAGGTTGTTTCCCAAGTCGCGCGCTAAATGTCTCGTAAATTCTGTTTTCTTGGTTTAGTTGCTCAGAGAGAGCACCAAGATCAAGGTCTCTCCATTTCAGGCGTTTGGAAATATTTTAACAGCCTGGTAAACATTTTCCCTTGTCCGAATTTAGCCTCTTACAATTTATCCAAGCTTTTAGCGTTGGTGAGGATTTCTCTGGCCAGTCTCCAGGTCTGTTTGGCCGCTGTCTCCAGGGCCGAGTGCGGTTTGCCCTGAAATAGGTCAAGGTTGGGCAAAAAGTAATGCGGGCACCGGCGACACTGCAGGCAGGAGATCAGCTGCAGCAGGATCCCGTTCAGCCGGTCTCCGAGGCACGACTCGTCCCAGTCGGTCTCCCGCGGGTGCTTCTCGCACTCGTACAGCAGCAGGGTCTTCATGTGGTAGTTGTTGAGCGGCTGTCCCGGTAGCTCGAGGTGTCTGTCGCGGAGAGTCTTTAGGATCGAGAGGCATTTCTTTCTACAGCCCGACATGAGTAGCCTGTTCTCGGCTTCGGCAAACTGCAAGACCCAGGCGTCGCTCTCCGCCGAGCTCTGCTTCCCCGTTAACGAGTAGCACTCTTTGGAGAGCAGGTTAAACCCCTCCGCTTTGACTTCCGCGACCCGGTTCGGCCCTGGCCACGGGATGTGCGGCATGGGCCACTGCGCGGCACTTCTTGGCCAGATGCCCGTGCACTTGAAGGCCGGCGTGATTTGAACCACGTATCTTTCCCGTATGCGCAGTTTTACTTCACTCGTGTCCGCCACCATCTTAACTACGTCCCGGTAGCTGCATTTATCCACGGCTTGGGCCACCAGAGTCTGGAAGCGCGATCGGATCTTCCGCGCGGACAGGTAACCGGAGGCGGTGATGAACTCGACCCACAGGGACATGCTCCTCTTTCGGCCGTCGCTGAGTTTTAGCACGGCGCAGCCGGGCAGAGAACCGTCATCTACGAAGTTGAAGACACCCATCTGGTTCAGATAAAGCACCACCTCGAACTCGTTGGGTGCAATGACCTCCATGCCCTCGTAGCGCGCGTCGATCTCGCTCAGCGAGCTGATGAACCGGGGCTCCTGGACCTCCACCTCCTTCAGCACGTCCGACACCACTTTGCACACCTCTCGAATAGTCTTGGCTATGGCCGCTTTGCGCGCTTGGCATCTCTCGTTGTAGTATTTATTCAGCTGGTAAACCAGCTTGGCTTGCGTTGCGATCATGTTGGGGCACAGGTCCGGACTGTAGACCGGAGTTTCGCAGTACGCCGATGGATCCAATGCTTACCGGTGAAGCCAGAGGCGCAACTCCCAGCAAAGAAAAAAAGACGATAAAGATGAAGTTTGCGCGCACGGCTGGTTGGATGTCAAGAGCAAGAATGGATGCAGCGTAACTCTACTATACTTCAGCTCGAATAAAACAGATTTAAGCGGATCTTCTAAGCCAGTATCAGCTGCAGGATAAATCTCCGCGCGTCATGTCATCGTCTTGTTTGCGCGTGGAAACTGTGCGCCCGTGTGCGTTTCTCCAAACTCGAGCTCCGATGTTGGAATTGTTTAGTTTATCAATGGTTCTCTAGCTGGAGTCAAAGTGGGTCGGGTTTGTTTCCCCGGCCAATCGGCGAACGAGCTGTCAACCGAGGGAGCCAATCACAACGTATGTGCGCTGGAAAGACTCTCTCTCCTCCTGAACATCTTTTCCTGCGCCTCGTCGTCTCCAGGTCAGAGCGCACATCTCCTCGCAAGTCTTCGTGTTTTGTTCCGCACATGCCGGAATTTTGGAGCGATTTTTGGAGCTTTATCTCATTATGCATGTTACATTTTTGGAAATGACGACAAACAA
>SOMO01000022.1:755838-780509 GCA_028128575.1 Paedocypris carbunculus | reverse complement strand
TGCTTTACAGGAGTTGATCCCCGAGTTCTATTACCTTCCTGAGATGTTCGTCAACTCCAATAATTACAATTTGGGGGTGATGGATGATGGGACGGTGGTGTCAGACGTGGAGCTGCCGCCGTGGGCAAAGAGTCCTGAAGACTTTGTGCGCATCAACCGACTGGTACGTGATTTTCTCTCTCTTATCAAACAGCGCTTTGATGGTGAGCCGGGGCCCGCGTGTCTTGCGCCGTGCTTGTATGCTAACGCGGTGACCTGTTTCACGCTGATAATTACATCTCTGATATCGGTCTGACTCCACCATTAATCATCTCTCCCAGTGTCAGACACATTGCCACAGATGTTCTGTGTAGAAAGCTGATGACGTGCTTGGATTCATCAGCGCCACTCTGCCGTAACCTGCTGTGTAATCTCTCGTTGCCAGATTATGCACAATTCAAACCGCAGGGGCCGCAAACATCCAATGGGAAGTGTCCTAGGTGTTCCGTTTCTCACTGTTCCGACACTTTATGATTGCAGTACTTTCTCTTGTGAGGTTTTTTTCAGTATCTCAGGGTTTTGACTCTTCTCTGTTTGCACTAGCGATGTTAAAGGCTAGAACAGATTCCTTTAGCGTATTTTTCAACAGTTTCCTGATGCCTTGTTATCAGCAGGGCATGAAGGTTTCATTGCTGGTTGACAGGAAGCTGTTGTGATGCTGAGGTGAGTTCGTCACCGTGGTGACAGACGAGTGTTTCATCTTCTCGTGAAGGCTCTGATCTCGGAATCCCTGCACTTGGTCTGTCAGCCGTGTTTTACCCTCATTAACCATCTCCAGGAGTTTTACTGCTGCAGTTTTTTTTGTTTTAAAAAATTTTTTTTTTTTTACATTTTGTTTTAAAGAAAAACCTCTATAGCTTCTGTAGGTGCTG
Source organism: Paedocypris carbunculus (assembly GCA_028128575.1). Lineage (NCBI taxonomy): Eukaryota > Metazoa > Chordata > Actinopteri > Cypriniformes > Paedocypris > Paedocypris carbunculus. The sequence continues at coordinate 779,598 of SOMO01000022.1, read as the reverse complement.
AAACACAACCTGCAACAAAACAAGTTGGGTGATTAGCAACTCACTAGTTATTTCTTCATTTGACTGGATAACGAGTTATGAATAACATAATTTAAAAACGTGTTACCATGAAACTGAATATTTTAAAATAAGGCTGACTGCTTTAACGTATTGCTTGCAAAAAAGATTCCATCTTATCAACAAGGGTTGACGATATATTGTTGAAGTCCTATGTGCCAGGAGATGTGAAGTGTACTGTACACTGTTTTTGCTAAGAGCACAGGACTTTTTTTAGGCTAATGTGTTGTGATGATGTCATAGAAAGCTTGTGCGCACAAGTGCTTCTCCTGACTTACAGCAGGTATTATGGGCCGTTCCACTTCCACATAATGTGCCATTAGCAATGAGGGCACAGTGAACTAATATCATCCTGCGGTTCTCTAATAATGGCTGGAGAACATCTCAGTGCCTCTCGATCTGAGCAGTAAAACCACTGAATTAGCCCTCATGACAGACAGCGCTAGATCCCGCCCCCTATGGCGTCATATGGCACTGGAGTCGCTTGAGACTGTTCACTGGAAGTTGAAGAACATTCTTTCTCTCATGACTGATCCTTTAACACTTCCACTGGAGCAAAGTGTTTAACTCAAAGCTGCTTTTGATTCTTCTTGTATGTCTAGAGATGAACATTTCTCAGTCAGGTTGAAGGATGGAACCGGCTGGATAAGGCAGACATTAGGAAGCGTTCACCGCCATAGATGAGACTTACTGTACGTAACATTACATGTCAGTGGTGGGTCTTGCTTTTNTGCAGGTCCTGATGGCCTGCCGCTGGTAGAAACCAGAGAGTAAATATGGCTGTTTATAGTTGGTGTTGTCTTACTATGAAGCCTTCTTTGCACTTGTGCGGTGAAGTTGCTAGTGAACTACGTCTCTTTGGACAATCGGCCCTTGGTTGACTACATCAGCGTTTGGCGTGCGGAGAGACAAGTGTCATTTTAAGTTGAGGGAAAGCACGATGGAAAGCTGATGTTTACTTGCCAGTGTGCGAGGCCTGAACTCTGTCAGCTTTATATGTTGACAGCTTTTGCACTTACTGGAGTTTGCTGGGATTCAGAGCAGATCTGTTCTTTGTCTGGGACTCTTGTGAGAGGTGAGCATCAGCGGGACATTACAAAACGGAGAAGGCAAATGTGCTCGTGTCTCATGAATAAAATCCTACTCTTACTCGCTCTCCAGACGTCTGATGTGTCAGAGGTCACCGTGGTTGGAATTCCCTCTCCATCCCCTAGTGAACGAAACGGTTTCTTTTTTGTTGTGGTTGACATATATACAATATTTTTCTTTTCTCTATCTCTCCCCCTTGCTCTTGCTTTCTCACTTTAACTTCCTTTCTCTCCTGCTCCTCTCTCCCCTCATTTTGTCTTTCACTTACTATTAATACTACCTTCTCCCTCTTTCACCTTCCTCCTTTCTTCTCACTCACTCTTATCATCTTCTTTCCCCTTCCCATTCTCATCCTTCATTTCCTCTCATTCTTTCAGTTTAGACCCTCTTTCTTTTGTATCTTTTTTTCTCCTCTTTTCCCCCCTCTCCTCTCCCACCTTTTTTTCTTCTTTTCAGCGTGTCATTTTTCAGTTTCTTTTTTTTTGTTAACTCTTTTTCCTTCTTCTTTTTCCTCTTTTCTTTTTTCTTTTTTCCAATCTATTCATCCCTATCTCTCTCTCTTTTTCATTCCCTCTTTCACCCCGTCTGCATTTCAATGCAACCTCTGACAAGGACGAGCAGTTTAAGACATCCATCATTGAAATCACTGACCCCAGATCTCTACATTTCCACCAGCAGCATCTTAATTTACAGCTGCGTCATGTGACTTCAGAAGGTTCTGAGGGTCACCTTACCTGTGGCCTAGCTGTGATGGACAGAAAGTGATATACACATGAGATTGTGACCACTGTCAGCTCTAAGCCAAAGAACAGAGGCTACCAGTGTGACTCCAAAACTGGACACTAGATTCTGTTTTCAAGCTTGCAACACCAAAAAATCAAGGGCTTGGTTTGCAGAGGAATTTGGTTCAGTATTTGAAGGTGAAGGTGTGATTGTATTCTTGGTCTTTAACTGTGTTTCTTATCTGCTCACTATTAGTCTGGTTTGATTGAGGTGACAGTAGTCCTTGCATTTCTGTAATATTGCCATCTGCAGGGTGCTGAAGGTACTGGATGCTATTTTTGAGCTAAATTACATGAACGTGAATTAGCGGTTGCACGTTTTTGCACATTTGAGACTGTCTTTTTTACCTATTTTGTTATGCCATTTTGCAACCTTGAGGTGCTTGTATAGATTATAAAGTAAATAAGATTATGAAAAAAAAAGAGTTTCTTGTTTGTCATATTTCTAGTTTTTTTTAATGAGCCTAAATTCAAAAACTCAGTTTTTACAGTAAGGTATCTGTACTTTTACTCAAGTATTGATTTCAGGTACTGATCACACACACACACACACACACACACACACACACACACACACACACAGACAGACACAGAGTGTAGGCGTCTGTGTCGAGCACATCAGTCCTTCACCTCTAAACAGGCCTGTATTCACATGCTAAGCAGCCAATTGATTTGTTATGTGACATTTTAACTCTGCTGCTGACTGGTTACCACAACCTCCTTAAAATACTCTTAAAAGGCCCTTAAAGACACGGAAGTGGTCACTGAATGCCATTAAGATCCTCCTCATAAAAGTCACATTTTAAGTGTCATTAGCATCCAAGCCATGTAATCACTGTGAATATGCAGCATCTCAGGAAAATGTGTGGCTTTTCCATTTAGAACCATCATGCAATGTTAGCCGCTAAGCACGTTCAAGCAAATGCAATTTATTTCCTTTATTTCTCAGCTTTCCCTAGACCCTGTTTTGTCTTCAACAAACTCAAAACTAGTATTTTCTGGCAATAAAGGAAACCTGTGCTTCGCGTGATTTTTGTTCAACGCTTCAAATGAGCATGAACACATGACAATACGCATACACAGACATGGACACAGAACAACACATACACACACTAGCATGCACCGGACCAGCACGTGCGCACACACACTCACTCACATTTCCATAACGCTGATGAATCCCTGTGGATTTCCTAGCACATTCTGCCTGTGCTAATTGGCACATCAATAACGCTGTGCAGATATGAGAGTGTTAATGAGGCGATCTTACACTCCTGCGCCGCTGCCTGAATTTAAAGGGACAGTTCACCGTAAACACAGAGAACATATAAATGTCTATTTTTCTCTTTTTAACACATACACTCCACATCTCTTACCTTTTTCCATAGCATCTCAAACACACACACACACTCTCTCTCTTTCCAGCTCCCTTTTTCTCTTGGTCCCTTTTGTCTCTCTACCGCACGTGCACGTTCTATCTCTTACCCTCTTCTAACAACACAAACATTTTAATAATGTTCCATGACACTTTCTTTCTTTATCTTCCTATAACTCAAATCACCACCCCACACACACACATACATACTTTTTAACAAACACTAACTCCCTCTCCTAACACAGGCCTGTTCCATTTCTTTTCATCCACACCAACTCGCCCTCCTTGCCTCGTGTGTGTGTGTGTGTGTGTGTGTGTGTGTGTGTGTGTGTGTGTGTGTGTGTGTGTGTGTGTGGAGACTCGCATGGCCTTCAGGTTAATGTATGTGGTGTAGTGTGTTTTGGAGAGGGATGTTGTTGGGGCTGTTGATGAAAGAAGCTGGGTTCAGAGTGACACCGAGGTCTCAGGAGACCCCAGCGAACACTCTCTGCATCTCTGATGAGGTCACAGGGTTTCCATCTCCTTCCTGAATTCTGCTGCTTTCTGATTAACATAAAGTCCAGTCCAATCGCATCCCTGTGTTTCCAGCCATTGATTGACACAAGACGGCGACTGACATTAAACACCAATCATTCCTGCGACAGACCAGGAACACTTCATTCATTTTTTTTCATTTATTTATTCATTCATGCAAACCATCAGAGGAACAGATTTCTGCTTATGACACGTTATTTCTTAATATTTAACTTTTACTTTCAATAAACTTTCATTATTTATATATATATATAAAAATATATACATTTATTTGGGTTATTCATAAGTATGCTGACCTTTTTGTCTTTCACACTTTAAATCCCTCAGTTTTTGTCTCAAAATATTTTTACTCTCTCCTTATTTCTCTTTTTCTTTTACCCCCCCGCCCCATCTCTCAACCCAGTTTTTATCTCTACATCATTTTCTTGAAGATTTCTGTTGTTAATTTTAATGTGTATTTTGTCATTTTAATTATGTACTAATGATCAATAGAGACAGACAGACAGAAGATAGCTATTTATTTACATTGTGTGACAGTGTTGATGCTAACTAGGTCAGAATTAAACACAAACTTTTTAGTTATAATAACGTGATGCATGTTACCAACTAATGTAAGATATGGTATACATATGAAATTCAAATCTAAAAATAATTTTAATATTTTCATACAAACAAAAAATAAATAAATTCAATTTAATGTTTAAATTCCAAAAACATAAGGAATTTACTAAAGAACAAAAATGTCTACTGTATAAAAAAATTCAGTACACTGTTTTTTTGTTTTTGTCATAATTGAGTGTTTGTGTCTAAGCGTGTGAAGCGGAGGCTGGTCTTCATGCTCAGACCTGTTGTCAAACACCCTTCTCCTGCATCTCGCCGTGGTAATTAGAAGCCTCCAGATGAAGAGCAGATGAAGGCGAATGTGCGAGTGTTTAGTCGCGTGATGCCCAGAGCGGCCGTAAGTGTTTAAATGATATAAATTGCTGTTTAAGTGTAGGGCTGGAAATGAATGTGACACCAGACAGCAATGACAATCAGGGCTCCTCATGCTCATTTGGGCTCATTTAGGCTCTTTGTGCGCGGTGGCGCTTTACGAGCCTCATAAAGGCGGCAGCGGCTGGTAATGAAGAGAGGAACAGCTCGTGCTTCACTGTGGTGACGGATGAAACGCTCGTCTCAATAACTCGCGTGGCTTGTGCTTTTCTTTCTCAGCCTTTGAAAATGTGTTTTGTTGAACACTTTTTTTTTATTTTATTGTTTATGCATTTTGTTTTATTCTCTAACTACACTACCCATCTTCTTTTTCCTCTTTTCTATTAATTCCTCTTTTTTGCTCTCTTTGGTCCATTGATCTATTCTACACATATCTCACCATCTCTCACACTCCCTTGCTTTCCCTGCTTCGGTTGTTCTCTTCTCTTTCTCTCTCTTTCACTTTATTTTTCTTGTTATTCTTCAAACCATCAATTTCCTCCCATGTAACATGTAACTAAACGTTCCATTTAGCTTTCTCTTTCATGTTCTCAATCTTTCACTCTTATCAGGCACTTATCTTTCTGTCTTATCAGAGTATCAAATGCGTCACATTTCTGCATGCAAGATAAAATCTTCATGCTTTCCTCGTGAATTGAACCTGCTGTTGCAAGAAACGGTTCCGTTCTAGTTCCAGGAGCACTGTGGTCTGTGAGTTCTTCACCTTGAGCTGGTTTTCTGTGTTCTCTCAGGCCCTGGAGAGCGAGTTTGTGTCCTGTCAGCTCCATCAGTGGATCGATCTGATGTTCGGATACAAGCAGCAGGGACCCGAGGCCGTCCGAGCGCTGAACGTCTTCTACCACCTGACTTATGAAGGAGCCGTCAACCTCAGCTCCATATCTGAGCCTGTGCTGCGAGAGGTGAGTGATCCTCTCAAGTGCTCATGCACAGTAAAGCGTCTCAGGATTGGAAAAAACGCTCCAGAAGCAGCTCCATCATCTCAGCAGCATCACGAGTAGAGCTGCTGTCCTCACGCTTCAGAGACAAGACTTGTCTAGCATTGTAGTCTCCCCCCACCTCTCTCTCTCTCTCTCTTTCTTTTTCTCTAATCACCTGTTTATCTCTCTCTCAATTTTTGTATCACTTCACTTCATTTAATTTCAGTGTAATTTCGTTCTTCTAGTCTCCTTTTTTTTGTTTGTATGACTTTCTTTCTCTGTCTGCTCTCGTGTCTATGCTCTTTCTTTCTTTCTTTTTTTCTGCACATCAGTCTGTCTGTCTTTTCTCTATGTTACTGTAATTTAAGATGTATTCTATTCCTAACACGGTTGGCTTTCTGCAACAGCTCTAATGATGGAGTCAGAGTAGGAAAGCATGTGTAATGCGTATTAGTTTGGTTGTGAAGGTCATTGTTGTTCTGCTGGAGTGGTGTGTTGGTGCACTGGGCTCTGACTGGTTCTGGAGTGGTTCCAGTCTTCCTGCCCTTCATGCTCAGTGACTGAGGCTGATTAATGACTCCACTCACCTCCGTCCCGAATAGCTCCTCTTGCCACGCGTTTATAGCATATTTCATCTCTCCATCCCACTTCTCTTTGAGCCATTCTTCTGCCCCTCATCCTCTCATCTGCTGCTTCATCCCTCCATCCGATGCAGATTCATTGCTCCAGTTGCTCATCTCTCCTGTTCAGCCCATCACTTCACACTCTCCCTGTTTAATAAGGTTGAATGGGATTCTTCACACCCCGCTGCCTCTCCACCATTCTCAGGCCATTAAGGGATCGATAANCTTTTTGAACCCTGATTTTCCTACGTTGTTCTGTTCTGTTTTCTTAAAAGGAAGCTGCATGTGAGTTTTGTATCTGTCTGAAACATACGGTTGTCCACATTCTCTGGATCTCCTCACAGGGGTTTTTGTGGAAAGCTGGGATTTCTTATTCGGGTTGAGTCTTGTGTAATTGTGTGTAAGTGTACGGCGTACACTTGCCCGTGTAGACACGGGACATGTGGAATGTCTCCTGGCAGATTAGGGTCCGTCAGGAGACTAGGCCGTGTTTACTCAGACCATGATTACTTCCTGTCTTTGCCCTGCCGGCACAGAAAACCTTGACGGGCACAAAAGACTGCACACACATGTCCACACGGTCACTTTCCTCCAATCAAGAGCCACTTTTCCTCCCGTCTAACACGATCTGACCTTTATTTCCACACTTTAGTTTTAGAGAGAAAACTCTTCCTCCAGTTTAATCACTGGGACCCCATTATGCAAAGCGAGACGTGTGGTCACAGCTTGTTGTACAGCTAAATTGCCTTGTCAAGGGTTGGAGTAAATCAGGAGACTCATGGAGCGTGACGACTGTGTGTGAGTGTTGCATACGGACTCTGACCATCATTTAAATGTGTGGAATATAAAGAGAGCTCATCAGATCCGCACCGGTGCTCCTGAAGAGATTGGCTCCTGCAGTGTGGCCGTCAGCCATATAAAGCCCCACTCCTCATTGGCTGGACGCTCTGACCTGAGAACTTCCTCCTCTTCTGTTGTAGTAAATGTCAGGAGAGGATTTAATGAAGACAGTTCGGGCGCCAGGGTGAAACGCATTAGCTTAAACAATCTGTGTGGATGTTGAACGTGCGCTCCTTCCGTTTGCGAGACAAATCCGTTCTCCGTGTCCACATTTCACCACATGAGTATGTTTCTCTTGAGTTTGAAGGTCACGTTATTAGCATGTTATCATGTTAAAAGAAAAAGAAAATTTGAATTTATTATCAAGGTAATTCTATTTTTTTTTATTTATTTTTTTTGTTTTTACACATGAACCAAATAAATTGACTAAATGTTAATGTATCAATTTTTTGGTACATAAACATATGTAGATTATATTATCAATGTTATTTTACTAATTGTGTGTGTGTGTGAGAGAGAGAGAGAATTTACAATATTTATATAAAATGCCTTTTTTTTTTTTAGCATATTTAGAGTTTTCACCAACATTCCTTCAGTGTCGGTTGCTCCACACAAACTGCTTCAAAAGTGATGCGCTTTAAATATAAAGCCAGGTGACGCAACACAATTTTACCAGAAAGCGAAGACTCGGCCAAGACATGAAGGATAGATGCCACACATAGTGTTGGATTGCGCTGATTTGGAGGAGAAATCAAGGAAAAATGTAATTGAAACTGGGTTTCTTCCCGCGCATGGCCTCTCCTGAACTTCACTTCTTCAGAATGGTATTTCCAGACACAGTAGTCCTGTCATCTGGCTTCCATCACAACCTCTAATGAGATCACTAGTGGATTTACACTATATAAAGAAGAGTTTGTGTGCTGGACTCTATTGTTACCAGCAGAGTGGTCGAGCCAGATCAAAGCGAGAGAGAGGGATGAGGAAAAATGAGGGGAACCAGGGCAGGAATTCGCTCCCAGATATGACATTTGGACCAGCTCTCTCTCTCTCTTTCTTTCTAAGTTTCTATCTGCCTTTGCTTTTTCTCCTTTGATTTCCATGTCTCATCTTTTCTTTCTATCTCTGTTGTTTTGTTGGTTGATTACTTGTCTTTCACTCAAGTCTTTCTTTTCTCTTTCTCTGTCTTGTTTATTGTATTCACTCTATCTTTCTGTTCATCTTTCTCTGTTGTTTTTGTTCTTTCTTTCGTTATTTCATTCTTTCTTTCTCTTTTTCTACTCTCTGATAGTCTTTATCATGTAACATCCGTTTCAGTCTTCAAATTCTGATGAATTTCTCACGATCATTTATTTTTTTATTAAAAATGTTGTGGCTTCTGATAAATGAGACTGAAAGACTGTGAATAATAGATGCATAATGTTTTGCAGTTAAGTATGTTGCAGAATATTTTTAGCGTCATAAATGTCGTCTTTGTTTTTGTGTGTGTGTGTGTGTGTGTGTGTGTGTGCTCCTTTTGCACAAAACAGGTTGTGTCTGCCTTTCTCGTATCAGTTTCTAATATGAGTCATGGCATAAAAGCTGAAGGACGTTGAGAAACTCTAGATCCAGCAGCTCTTAAAACAGACATGACGGTGGAGCGTCCAGATTTCTGTCTTTAATATATCATCTCCGTCTTAAGGCTCCAGATCTGCAGCCGTTCTCTCAAACTCACTCACGCTATGTAAATCCAGCTTCTCTTTCTTTTCTTTTTTTTGTGTGTGGAGTCTGTGTTGCTTGATGTTGTCCAGGGCAGGTCGGCGTCTCTCTAGGTGACGTTTATAGTTCTATCTCTCATCATTACTGCCACCAGCAGCCTCCATAACCCTCTCTCACTCTCTTCCCAGGCCGTGGAGGCTCAGATCCGGAGCTTCGGGCAGACGCCGTCTCAGCTGCTGATCGAGCCTCATCCTCCCCGCAGCTCCGCCATGCAAGTGGTGAGATCAGAAATCCTTCATTCTCCTGTCACTGTTGTTGCCAAACAAGCCAGTCGTGCTTGCGGCCTGACGTCAGCGCCGCTCTTCACCGTGAGAGCCTGAGAGAGTGTGTGTGACGTCCCACAATCCCCCATTAGCAGCGTGTTTCTGCGGTGATGACAGCCAAAGCTGGTCAGCATGAGGACGGAATCACAGCGATGCACAAAACAACAGTCAGACGCTTTCTTTAGTGCACGTGTGTTTCTACCCGTATTTCATTCACTCAGCTTTTCTGCATCTTCTTTTTTCATATATACAGTATATCACTTTCCTTTGACTTGCTCACTCTACGTTTTTTGTTTTGGATTTTTCTCCCTCCCTTTCTCCTTTAATCTCATTTTATCCCTCCCTCTTTATCGTTACTCTATCGATTTTTCCTCTTACTCTCTTTATCCCTTTTTTCTTGATTCTTTTACTTTTTACCTCTTTTACTCTCGCTATTTTCCCCTCTTTTAATCTCTCAACTCATTATCTATTTTTTATTCACACTCTACCCATCTTTTTACCCTTTTTCTATCAATACTACCTCTTTATCTCTTGTTCATTCTCTTTTTACATTAGTGTGTCCTTTATGCCCTCTGACTGTTTTTCAATACCTACATTTTTTTTTTCTCGCTGTTCCTTCTCCGTTCTCTTTCCTCTACAGTAGGTTAATGGCAGTAGATTCTCTGTTCATTGGCTCTCGCTGTTTAAAATTCTGTTACTGCCGCCACACCAATTAGCCTGCTATCTGTCATCACGCACACACACACACACACACACACACACACTGGATGAATGCGTGTAAGAGTCATCATCCGGCCGCGGCCAATCAGATGGAGTCATGCAGATTGAAGGCATCGTCCTGAATCAGTCTGCACAGACGTCAGCACAAACATCGTCGTCCGCTCTAGGAAGTCCAGTTGATGGTTGGATGACTTTTCTGCCGAGTAATGAAACAGCTGTGAGAGTGTGACTCTTTCAGGCTTCTCACTTTATTCCAAAGCATAAAATAGTCTGGAATTTGATTTAGCAGGAATAATCAGAAGGAATAATTTCAGAAGACTCAGAAGAATAATCAGAACACTTCTCCGTGTATAACCCACAATTCCACTTGGTTTAAAGACTCTGGTTGGTTTGAAATGCAATGTGCATGACCTAATTTCTCATAAAAGCCAAGGTTTCTGATCTGAGTTCCTCAACTTCTGTCTGAGTTTTTCAACTATTCTTTATTTTTTTCGCTGCTTAATTTCCGCTCTTTCTCTCTCTCACTCCTTCGCTTCCTCTCTGTCCGCACTCCCTCGCTTTGCTGATGCTGCTGATGCTGGGCTTGGACTCAACAGTATCTCCTTCTGCAGACGCCTCTGATGTTCACCGAGCAGATGCAGCAGGACGTCATCATGGTCCTCAAGTTCCCGTCCAACTCGCCCGTAACGCACGTCGCTGCCAACACGCAGCCCGGCCTCAGCAACGCGGCCGTCATCACCGTCACCGCCAACCGCCTGTTTGCCGTCAACAAGTGGCATGGCCTTGCCGGTGAGTGTTGTTTATACGACAAGTCTGTCTGTCTGTCTGTGTTTTGGGTTCGAGTCCCATGGAGAGTTGTTCCAGCTGTAGAACAAAGCAATCATTAAAAATTGACCAGGCACACTGGGACCGGATCATTTTGGTTGTAATACTTAAATGGTGTCCCGTGTATACTGCAATAAGATGAGACGCACTCTACATAATTCTCAATATGTGGTTTATTGCTTGAAACGCTAGTGATTGTCATCTTTGTTTTTTTTAATGAATGCACTAATCTACTCGCTTGCATAATAATGATAAAAAGTTCTGGTGTTGTAAGAGCTTCCCCTTTCCTGGAGCCCCGCCCCTAGACTAATCCCTTTTTTGTTTTTCCTGACACTGTCACATGTTTCACTGCAAATCCAAGTCTCATTTGGTCTCTACAAAAAGGCACAACTTGGCAGAAAAAGCGAATAATATTAGGCTTGTGTAATGAGATTTATTTTTACCCTTTGATCCAAATAAGCGGCTGGTCTGATTAACCAGAATCAACAATATATGTGTTTGTATGTCATCTGAATGTATTGTGGTCAAATTTAAACCAACATAATGGTGAAAATCTCATTATCAAACCCCTCCACCCCAAACCATAAAGAAATGTTCTCTCTCTGCCTCTTTCACTCTCCCTCTCACTCACTCACCGACTCTCTGTCTCACTCATTCACTCTCTTCTCTCTCTCACTGTCTCTCTATCTCAGGTCATCAGAGTTCTTCGGTGCAGGAACAGCAGTACCAGCTCCCGGTGGAGATCGACCCCTTGATAGGTTTGTTCTTGTCAAACATTCACGATGATTTGTGATTGGCTGTTGTGAGTGAGGCGATCCGCCTCTTAACCAGATGAGCACTGTTTTTCACCCTGACGCCGTTGAGCTTCAGATCAGCATTTGCATGCAAATTGGAAATCAATGAGCTGTAGCTTAACCTGTATATCACCCCGTCTCTCCTCTCCGCTGTCAGACGAAAATGAATATGAATGTGTAATAATGTCTGGTGGAAGTTGTGCGCTTCACACTGTCAGGACAATACGTTCTTTCATGCTTCTGACCTGTTGAAAAGAACGAGAGAGGTAGAGGAATCACACGTTTTGTCTTCAGCACCTCGTGAAGTCAGAATTGACTCTAATCTGATTGGCTGCTGCATAATGTTTTTTCAATGGATATCTAGAGTTCCATTCATTCATTTTTAAGTCTTATGACTTTCCTCGTGATGACGTTGTGATGATTTATCTTTTATTCAACCAGCTTTTTACAGACCTTCTCAAGTAGCTGTAACGTCAGAAACAACACTAACCATTAATAATCAGAATAGGAAAGTCCAACCTACAGCCAGACAAAATTCAGATTTAGTGTATATGACACGACTACCTTTTGTTCATTAAGTCATCACATAAGATATCACGGCAATACAAAAACCCTATGCAGTCCACTATTATTTGTGTATGCAATATAAAGCAGTGACATGTTTCATTTCTCACTCATGATGTCACATGTTCTCCTGATGACGGTGAAACATCACATTCTACTATGTACGATTATTTTTCATATCAGTCATATAATCTATAGATCAATATATAATCATTTGTTTAGCTTTTATTTTGTTTTTACTTTCGCGTCAATTCCCATTTGTTACTTCTATTATTTTTTTTCACTTTTCAGAACATTTTCACTTCCTCTCCTTTTTTCTTGCATTTTTAGAATATTTATTTCTGTTTTTACTATTTGTTTTTACTTTGTTTTAATAATTTACGTCACTTTTTTTCACGTTTTCTCCGTTGCTCTCTTACTTTTTTGTTTATTCTCCTAATTTCTAACTCTCACGTTGTTTCACTTTATCTCTCATTCTCTTTCTTTTCCTCTCCATAGCTAATAATGTAGGCATTCACCGGAGGCAGATCTCAGACCTGTTGGATCAGAGCATCCACGTAAACGCACAGTGTTTCGTCATCACCTCAGACAACCGCTTCATCCTGCTGTGTGGATTTTGGGACAAGAGCTTCCGCGTCTACTCGACTGAAACAGGTACGGCCGCTTCCCTCCAGCTCCGTCGCCTTCGTCTCAACACGAGGTCAGAAGTCACAAATGAGCCTGTAGAGTGAATTACAACTCCATCGCCCCGGGCTCCGAGAGTGTCTGTCTCACACACACCAGCCTCACACCATTTCATTACATTCACCCCTGTATCACACTTTACACACACACACACACACACTTTTTTATACAATTTAAACAATATAATTTTACAATTGTTTGCCAAATAAATTGTGATATGTGTTATTAGGAAAACATAAATAGAAATTGGAACGGTTGTATTTCTTTTAGATACACAGTACTGTAAATAGAAATGTTTAAGAGATGTTTAACAATTTATGAGCCTGTTCTTCATCTGACAGACTTTTACTGAAATACGTAGACGTTTCAACATATATTAAATGAAGGGAAGTTTGTGGATTATTGTGGGATTTATTGTGTGTGTGTGTGTGTGTGTGCGCAGGTAAACTGACTCAGATTGTGTTCGGCCACCTGGATGTGGTGACTTGTCTGGGCCGATCGGAGTCTTACATCGGTGGAGACTGCTACATCGTCTCCGGCTCCAGAGACGCCACACTGTTGCTGTGGTACTGGAACGGGAAGCACAACAGCATCGGAGAGAACCCCGGCAGTGAGTCACACACTAGAGCGAGGGATGGTTTCAGGGCGAGCGTGATGATTTACAGCCAGGTTCATCTGACCAGCAGGTCTCTGTCCAGAAGATTGAGTTTCAGCCTAGTATTGCAGCGTAAATGGAGTGGGCTGCTTGTGTGAGTGAAATTGGAGGTCAGAGGTCACGGGGCGGGGGGGTGACTGTAAATGTGACTTGGATGTCGCCGGCTCAGGAGAGAAGAACGCTCAATAAACATCCCCTGCACGCACTAACCATGACACTGCAGTGGCTCAGAACTATTTGGGATTTGGTTCATGTGTAAATTATGCAATTTGTAATGCATATTCAAACCAGTTGGTGGCAATTAATATGTTTCATTTATTACAATATCTTATCTACTGTAGCGTGTGTGTCTGTGCATGTGCTCATCACGACACACACACACACACACACACACACACACACACACACAGCAGAAGTCATTGGCCAGGCTCATGATTCTTCAGACCACACTGACATCTAGTGGCTGAATTATTCACATCCCATGTTTCTTTTTTTTTCTCTTTCTGTTACACCAGTTGCAGCATTTTTATTTGTTTAAGGAACAGCATTGGCTTTTATTCCATGATTATTCTTTTCTATTGCCTTTTTTTCTTCAAGTAAATGATACTCTCTAGTGCACGTTTTAGTACACAGGAATCGTATACAGTACATAGGTATTAGATTGTAATCAGATGTCGTGCTAATGGAAACCAAATGGTGGCCCATGAAGGAGGTTAAACGATACACCAATATATCAGTTTTATTGATCTTCTCAGGGCACAATCCGACATCAGGCTTTAATCCCCAGTGTTGTAGAGTATAACTCAAAGTCCAGACATTTAGGAAGTTTGCCACCTAATGAAACCTATACATCTAAACTAAGAGAGAGCGTGAGAGTGTGAGACAGAGAGAACATGAGTGAGATGAGAGTGTGACTGCGAGAAGGGAATAAGGGAGGAGGAAATGACGATTTGGAGAGAAAGAGAAGGAATACGAAAATAAGCGAGAAAGAGAGTGAGTTAGAGAATAGTGAGTGACAGAAAAAAGAGGTAGGGAAATGTACTGTGTGGGGATGAGATGGACAGAGTTTGCAGATGTGTGTGTGTGTGTGTGTGTGGTTTTTACTGTAGTATTAAGTGTCTTACACATTATTATAGAAAATATAAAATATGATAATTTATTTCTAAGGTATATATAGTTGATGTGTGTTAACTGATGGTGGTGTGTTTGTGTGTACAGCGGAGTTTGTGAGTCCGCGGGCGATCCTGACTGGTCACGACTGTGAGCTGACCTGTGCCAGTGTGTGTGCGGAGCTGGGACTGGTCATCAGCGGCTGCAGGGGTGCGCAATTACACACACGCACGCACGCACACACACATACCGCTCACTCTTTCTTTTTTTTTTTACACTTGAACAGAGGGTCCTTGTCTGATTCACTCCATGAACGGGGACCTGTTGAGGACTCTGGAGGGTCCGGATGGATGTTCTCGGCCTCGTCTGCTTCAGTCCTCCTCTGAGGGACACTGCGTTGTCTACTATGACAAGGGCCATTTCTGTGTGTTCAGCATCAATGGGAAGCTTCTAGGACACATGGAGGTGGAGGACGACATCAAGGTAAACATGTCTGTAGGGCAGTCTGGAGTGAAGTCTCGGGAGAGAGGTCGTGAGACTAAGTAGAGGTCAGAGGTCTGGAAGGAAGACTACAGTGAAATCAGGAGTCTGTGGTGAAGTCTAGAGAAAGATTGGGAGTCTGGAGTGAAGTCAGGAGTGGCCGTGTGTGTGTGTGTGTGTGTGTGTGTGTGTGTGTGTGTGTGTGTGTGTGAGAGCAGGAAAGAGTGTGCAGAAGTGTCACTGTAGTTTCCATTTCCACCACCTTTCCTTTCCCAACTTTCTCTTTCTCCTCCCCCTCTTCTCTCGGAACACACCTGCATCCCATTTAACAGTTCACATCCGTGTTTCAGTCTCCTTGATTAGTTTCCTCCGTCTGTCCAGGGGCCATTTGTTTTTAATAACCAGCGGCGTCTCCTTTCTAACTCTTCACTCCTCTCTTCAGCATCTCCATCTCCGTCCACCCTCAGTGGCTCAGTTCAATCAAATCATTTGAATAAATCAACATGTCAGCATATGGACCACTAAAGATGTAACTATGTTCAATATCAGTATCAGAATTGTGAAATGTATTAATGTCTGTTCATTACTTTAAAGTAAATGTTGTTGTTATCATTAATTATTTAACCCTCATATTATGTTTGGGTCAATTTGACCCGTGTTAAAAGTTTAAAAAAAAAAATAAAAATACTTAAGCCAGAGAAGTTTCAAAGTAAAAGAATACTTTTCTTAGTTAATGTAATCTACATATATATGTAGTTCTAACAATACGTGTTATAACAAAAGGGACATGTCATGCCTAAACAATGCGCTCGAAGTTTTCCATAAATAAAATTAAATGCTTCCTTTGTAAAGACTTCTGTCTCACACTGCACCCACAAAACTTCCGTCCTCTTCTCTGCCATGTTTGCTATAACTGCAAAATGCACTTCGACAATTGAGAGTGGTCTAAGACCATGACAACATGCACGTCAGGGGTTAACACAGTAGGTGGGAACATCTGGTGATGTGCAGTGACCTGATGAGGACGCTAGGACCAAGGCTAATTGTTGATCAAATATTTTGGTGTTTTAAAGTGATTTTTTTTTCTTTTTTTTTTTTAATGTTTTTATAGAGTAATTTCTCTGTTTATTACACACTCAGGGTTCTCTGTGTATTTACAACTTATCTTTTATTCAAAGTAACTGACATTGCGTAACAATTCTCCATTGAGTCAACTTGTTGCCAGAGGAAGTGAATCTTCACGCTCTCCAGAGCCTCTATAGTCTATACACCATACACAATCCCCACAGCGTTTAATGCCTGAACTGCCTCGGATATCGGAGACGCGGCCGTCATTTTGTCTGACTCTGGAAGGTGGACTGATTTATTATTCGGGTCTGAGCTGGACATTCTCACGGAGCTTTTTCCACACATGATCCAGTAGAAGAAGAACAGAAGAGCGGCTCTGGAGAGGGTTTCAAGCCAGCTCCACTTATGACAAAGATAACAAACACGTTGTCTGTCCTGCCTCTAGAGTTTCAAATCACTGTGTTTTGCTCCAAGTGTCTGCAGACTTAGGGAGATATTTTAGCTTTATTTTTACTGGTTAGACTTTCTATTTGAGCAGATCTGATGGTTTTTATCGGCGTGTGCTGGGGAGGAGCAGGTGGCTCTTGACTGGCTGATCTGGGCTCAGTGGTTTCTCCTGGTGTCTCCTGCAGGCGGCGCTGCTGAGTAAAGACGGTCAGTATCTTCTGTCTGGTGGAGATGCTGGAGTGCTCAGCGTGTGGCAGCTTCACGACCTCAAGCAGCTCTTCACTTACCCGGGTTGTGATGCTGGAATACGCTCCATGGCGATGTCACATGACCAAAGGTAGAGGATCATGTGATGACATGTTTCTCTTTTTGTCCTATCTTTCCAATTTCCAAATCTTTTTAAGCCCTTTTCAATCTCTCTTCTGTTTTTCCACCTCATGTTCTGTCTTGACTTCATTCTTTCTTCTTTTGCTCACAGATGTGTGATCACCGGAATGGCGTCTGGGAGCATCGTTCTCTTCTACAATGATTTTAACAGATGGCATCATGAATACCAAACTCGATACTGATGTCGGCCGTTCTTTCCGCAGAGTTGTGAATGTATTCACAATATTTAAAAAAAAAAAAAAAAAAAGCAAAACTATTTTTTAAACGCACCATTGCTATATTTTGTAGATCTTATGAAGTTTCTTACTCTGAATTCTGCGAGCTGGGGAATATATCACTGATATTTTGAAATTGTGTCTTTTTAGCCGGTGAAGTCTCTTTTCACCTGAACTCTGTGGAAATGTTGGTGTGGGGGTTGATGATCTTTTCTGTTCTGCTTTTGATTAGTTTGGTCTGACTTGATTTTCTATTTCATGTTTTTTTTTTGCCGTGATTTTGACATTTTTTCCAAGCGTTTCTGCATCATGAGGAGAAGTGAAGGACTGTAGCTGAAGAGGATTTGATCTGTTCTGAGCTCCTTGATTGTTGTTTAATTTCTGAATTGAATAAGAGTTAATGCTCCATTAAAGTGTCAATACAAAGCATTCAAACATTTCACGGTTTGACTTTTTGCTGAGCAAATAAATTTGGAAAACTTTGAGTGCTTCATCTTAATGTGTTCCACAAAACAGTCTGATGATCCTTGCACTTCCTCTTGTCTGTGCATCATATTCGGGGTGTGTTGAGCGGCGATCTGGAGGACACAACAGTTGAATGTGCCTTGTAATCAAGTATGTGTTTTAAAATCATCTGATGAGAATAAATGACCTGCTGTGTCTTGTTTGTCCACCAGAGGGCAGAAACGAGTCGTCTTTTGTTATATAGCCGTTTTTTTTTTTTTATCTGACTAGTGTCTTACTACATTTCTGTACATTTTGGTTGGGCATTGTAAGGTTACCACAAAAAGATCCTATTTTCTTTTTGTTACAAGTAGGGCTGCAACCAAACATTTTTTATAAATTTATATAGAATGATCTATCTATTATTACGTAGATATTATCGATTGTATCGATTGATTATTCCAATGATTAATCCATAGGCTTTGAACAATTATTCAGCTTTATCAACTAGCTAAAACATTGAGTTATACATTCAAACTGATAAACAAAATAAAATTCAGCTTTTGCCGAGTAGCGCTCACAGCAAGAAGGTTCCGATTGTGACTCGTGGTGTGAGTTGGAGGCCGGTCGGGGCCTTTCTGTGTGGAGTTTGCATGTTCTCCCCGTGCTTGCGTGGGTTTCCTCCGGGTGCTCCGGTTGCCCCCACAGTGAGAAAAACATGCATTTCAGGTTAATCTGGCCGTGTGAATTTGTGAGCGTGTGTGGTGTGTATGCCCGAGTGAAGTGGACGCTGGCGCAGATTGGCTGCCGCTATTTCACCGGGGAATTGGTATGTGTGTGAATGTTGTGTTTCTGTAAGGCGACCTTGAGTGCCTTGAAAGGCGACAATAAATAAAAAAATTAATGCATTATTATTATTATTTTGAAATTAACTTTTGCTGTTTTAATGAACTAAACTGGTCTCTTCAATGTAAAAATATCTTGACAGAAGCATTAAAAGCTTCATTTCTAGAACATGGGTTCAGGGATAGGGTAATATTAATAAAGAATTTGGTTTCAGAATTTGTTTCTTCACCTTTCTTCTACCGCAGTATTGGCATTACACTTTAGCACTACTGTGCTGTAGCTGTCAAATAGCAATATTACATTAGGTCACGTGGCATCAAACGACTAGTCAAAGAGGTAGATTTTGTGTCACTTGCTTTCCACAATGTGGACCGGGATTCGGGCCTGCAACATCTTGGCTACAAATTAACCTTGTTATAACTGGACCACAACTGCCACAAAGTCCCATGCTTGTCATTAAATGTAAAACTGAACAAACATTTCTAGACATTGTTTTGAATTTTAACATTTTGTTGTCTGTCAAATTCAGAAAAATGACATTTTGCGTGGATTAACAAACAACGGCTGCTCGCTACACAAATGACCTGCAACATATAATAAAAAAGACTTTTGATAAAATTACCCGAAAACACACGTCAGCACCCCCTGGTGGAGGCGAGAGGAAACTGCCGCCTTGTCATGCATTCCTGGTGCTGTGGTAGAATCCTAGTGAGCGACCAGTTGGACTTTTCTCCAAACGGATTTCTAGATTCAGCAACTCGTCCTCAGTGGATTTCTTCCAGGGATTGGACCAGTGCACAACCATTCGGTTACTGGAGAAACAAAATGTGTTTAACACCAAGTGAAACCATCAGAATTGCAATTCGTTATGTACACGTTTCCATAAAAAAATATATTGTTAGAAATTGTTCTGTGTCCAATTAATACAACTCAATCATTAAAAAGACTCATTATATATAAAATAACGTATAACATATAACGTAAGAACAGTGGATTAATGTTTGTCATGTGTTTTAACGAGAATTCATTTAATAAACCGCCTGTTTATTCTCTTCTCGTTGTTTATGCGTTTGAGTGGTAAAAGTGGTAACAACAAAACACATTGATTGCATCTGTGAAGTATAAAACATATCGATATCAAATTGTGAATGCAAAATATATTTATATATATTAGCAAGGTAGCAACAAACTTACGGCATTGCGTCTGTCGTACGTCGCAAACGCTCGGGACGAACGCGTTCTCCTGGCATTCACGCCAAACAGGAAATTGCAAGCAGGGATTCCCGCATTATCGGAAGTGACGTCGCACAAGAGGCGCGCTTATTTAAACGTATCGAATTACTTAAAAGTCTGACTTAAATGTCTTTGTTAATTAACATACCGGTACCGAATTACTTTGAAATATGCTAAATTATTTATTTTGAAAACACAAGGAGTTATTTGAAGTTGTAAAAGAAAAGGCGATACAGTGATACATTTGAAACAATTTCCATCTCTATATAAAACAAAATAAAAATAAAATAAAAATGATAATAGAATAAAAATATAGCAATAAATTATAATATACTGTATAACAATAAAAATGCATGATTTCTACTCAGTCGTAATTGTGGATGTGTCTAGAGAGTAAATAAAATTCAAAAAGGTACACAAGAACAGAATAAAAGAGAAACGTGAAAGTATTAAAGTTATTCTTTTAAGTCTTTATAAGAGACATAGATAAATCTCTACATAGGCAGTATTCGGGGTCTCCTTTACGCTCACCTGACGTAGAACTGACCCTAACCCTCAGACCGCATCCATCATCCACGCTGACAGGGCCGCAGACTGTATAATAAATAAATTACATTCGGTTCTTTTTAGGTAAATACTTGCATTTTCAGTTTAGTACTCCTTATCAAGTACATGCTTTAAGTGCAAGTCTTCCATGGTTGATAACAAATATTTAAGAAATTTGTCGCCACCCAGTGGTCATAGCGAGAATATGCTTTTCCAGATTGATTTAAGTCGTTATGGTATTGAAAAACACAAAATTAGACGTTCAATGGAAGGGACGGACATCTTTATTATTTAATCAGAAAAACCAATCGCTCAAATGAATGAGCAAACGTCCTACAATAAACATCAGCATCTTTATCATCATCCAAATCTACAATAGCAATTTAGCAGCAACATGTTAACATGGGAGAAGAGTGGTAACAAAGTAGTATCGCTTAGAAAAAAACATCAAAAAGAAGTCACAGTTTCTCAAATGCGCTATTCGTCTCATTAGAAGGATTTTACAGGAGGCTACTGTTATTTCTCCATCTATGGCTTGTGCTCTATAGAATACATGGGGAAATAGAACTATACATTAAACTCTAATATAAAGCACGTCCGTGTCACCATACAAAGTCTTCCACAAAAATATACAATGTTTTCACTTCACATCTGAAGATTTGAACACCACTAAGATATTTTTAATCGGTTTTTACGGTAAATACCATTGGTCAAACCAACTGAATGCAGGAGACACGACGTTAGTTATTCTACTCTAGTTATGAGTGATTTAAATGGACGAATATAAATTATTATATATTAAGAAATTCCAACAGCGACTCCAGGAAAATGAATGGTTATAGCGAGTACGAGTCACGTGACAGGTTATTCTGATACAATAAATACAGTTTTATGATGCGGAGTGTGTGTGAAAACCAGCAGGTTTGACTGTGTTTGTGACGATAATAGTAAAAAAAACAGAAAAAAAACAATAATCTCAGGAAATCTGAGTCTCCAGAAGCTGACAGTTGATCCCTCCTTAGTCTCCAAGTCCAGGTGAAGGAGCTACTGACGGTCCGGAAAACACACGAAACACCGGCACAAATAGGCGTGAATCGACAGTACCTAAAATCATGAGCACGAAAAAACTCAAATCTATTTTTTGTCTTTTTTTTTCTCCGCTTCTAAATAAAAAATAGGTTTGTTCTTTATCATACAGTAATCCATAATCTGGAGAAACACATTAGTCCAACACTGAGAAAACACAACCAGAAAGGGGCGGGACATGAGGACATGGGGTTGGGCATACGAGGTGGGCGGGGCGTGTGGGTGGGTTTTTTTTATGAAGGACATTTCGTGCAGCCACACTTGACGATCTTCTCCACCTCCTGGACGAAGGAAGACCCGTCCGTGCATTGGAAGGTGTATTTCCGGCGTTTGCTGCGAAGCGGAGCGCAACAGGACGTCCCGTCACCGCAGCTGCCGCGGCACTCTAGGCGCGAGACCTTCTCCGTGCTCTGACACGCCGCGTAGCCCTGCTGCGTCTGATAGTGATCTCGGACCCGTTCCCCCCGACACGCCATCTCTGCAGCAGACGCAAACACACGCGTCACCACAGCAACACACACACACACACACAGTCTGATACGTTACACTATGAAGCATGAGGCGGGTGAGTTAGTCTAAAGCGGGTGAGATCTACATCACGCAGAGAGAGAGAGAGAGAGACAGAGCGTCTCACCTGACGGACCTGAACCGCATCAGAACCGCCGTCAGCAGCAGCTTGAGGGTCACACCAGTGTTAAATGAGTGTTAGTGTCACAGCAGAACAGGGTTAGTTAGTGTCTTTGACATCTTCAACGTTGATCACACATGCTCTCTCTCACACACATCAATATGGTCAAGGTCATGCTAAAACACTCACACACACACACACGTTTAAGTTAATCACAAACACACACACACTCACAGAAACGATCATGTTGAAGTTCGTTACACTAACAAACGCACACACAAACAGTGACAAAAAAGCTTCAGTCATGAAAGCAACAACTTCCTATTTCATTAGTTTCTTAATTGTGACTCAAACCTTTCGAAAATGCTCTTTAAATACGGTATGATTAACACTTTAACACTAACGACTTTTAAGTGCGTAAAACTACAGTAAAACGTATTGAACAAAAATGGAATGTTTATAACAGATAAAACAACGCTAAAGTTTAACTGTGTGTGTGTGTGTGTACCTTTATCGCAGTGCTGTCCGCTGTAGCCGCTCTCACACTCGCAGTACGCTTTGCCCAGGCCCGACACGCGGCAGCGCCCGTGTTTACACGCCACGTACTGACACGGACTGCTGCTCTCCTGCTCGTCACACAACACGCCACTGAAGCCCGGAACACAGCGGCAGCTGTACGAGTACGAGTTAATCATCACACACGAGCCCTGCACACACCTGACACACACACACACACTTTAATAAACAAGAATATAGAAGCATCTTTTTTACAAACAGTGAACAGTAAAACTCTTTCTCACAAACACACACAAACACACTTCACTAAACAAAAAATTGAAACAACATTAATCTCACATACAAAATATGTTAAATGTCATTGTCGTTGTTTATTCTCCTAACAGAAGTTATTTTCTCAGTTCTCCTTCCTCTTCCAAAAAATATATACATACTATAGTTAATTTTTACTCAAAACACATGTGTGTGTGTGTGTGTGTGTGTGTGTAAGAATATAAAAAGTATTAAAATGCAAATACATTTTTCAAAAATGTGTGTGTGTGTGTGTGATGTGTTTGTCTCTGACTTGTTTCCGTCACAGGGGTCATTGAGCTGCTGGTCACACAGCTGTCCGCTCCACCCGGCCTCACACTGGCAGCTGAAGGCGGAGTGTCCGGTGGCGTGGCACTGGCCGTGGGCACAGACGCTGCGCTGGCAGGGCTGGCACCCAGGAACCACGCCCTCCTGCAGCAGGAACTGCGTCAGGTCCTGCAGCTGGTCGTTGATGTACAGGTTCCGGATGCAGCCGTGAAAGCTGGAGCCGTTTCGGCCGGAGTCCTGACGCAGAGAAGCCAGACCGGACTGAAGAGGGAGTCCTGAGAACACACACACACACACACACACACACACACACCATAATCAGACCAGACAACACTAATTCTACACAAAGAGCTACTATTGCAAGTAACATTTTTTCCAGTGTCTGTATGAGACATTTAAACATTGAAATAAATATACAGAATATATGTCATAATAAAATTACATTATACGACATAAATAGAAAAAAGTGAGAGAGCTTGTCAACATCATCACAAGGACCATATCAAAATTGTGACCACACAAACCCGGAGCAGTGGGCAGCCTTAAGCCGGGCACCTGGGGAACACGTGGGTTTCACTAGCCTACTAGACCAGTAGACTTTCACAACCTACTAGACCAGGATTTGAACCTGCAATGCTTGGGTGGCAGGTCCAGCTCCCTACCACTGAGATTTATAGAAATAAATAGGAAAAGTAATTCTTTATTAAA
>SOMO01000022.1:699437-709892 GCA_028128575.1 Paedocypris carbunculus | reverse complement strand
GAGAGGAAAGAGTAAGAAAACATTATACAGAAAGATGCCCGATAGTGAGTAATTTTGTGAGCTATTGAGTGAGCGAGCAAAAGTCAGTAAAAGATAGAGTGGCAGACTGTGAAAGAGAAAGATAAAAAGACAGAGAGATTTAGTGATGCTAAGGTTCTACGTATGTTAAAAACTCCCTCTTTGTTTATAATGTAACGTATTTACATGCCAGATTTGTAACTTCACACTGCTGCCATACACACAAACACACACTTTACAATGTACAGTTGAGTTACAATTACAATAAAGAGCACCGAAAGTTACAATATAAAGAAACTTAAACGTCAAGGCAAAGTTTCAGCAAGACATCAGGCAAACATAGAAATAAATACGTGGCTAAGAGATAAAGCCAGAGTGAGAAGAAGAGCCAGAGAGAGTAAACGTCAGGGGGGTGAGTAGTTTAAAGTTTTCATCATTCAACTTTCTTTAAAACAAATGGCCACAACAATCATTTCCAGACCTTCTTTGGATCACAGTACCGAGCTTATGTGTGGGAGACTCTCTGATGCATGTGCATGGCAAAGTCAACGGGAACCACACCGCACTGATGTCATGCCGGGATTTTCCAGAAGAACAATACGAAAGCAGCTAAACGCCTTGAACCAACACAACTCCACCAAATCAAAACGTATGACAAGCTCCACGCATCAGAGTTTTACAAATGGTGCTGATGGAAACAAAGCAGAAATCCATCTGGTTTATGATGCATATATGGATCCAAAATTTAGCTGGACCGATTGCAACCAAGCTGAGCATAAAACAGCCTCAACCAGCCTGAGATCATAACTGCTTTAAAATGATGTAGTTGTCGGAAAAGTTGGTCTTAGCCCCTTCTTCGTCTTCAATCTTATGGTGGAGGCATCTCAAGAGCCGTTATGTTAAGAGCTTATAGCCATTGTAAGGGTCAGGCAGGTCGTAGGTGATGGGCCAGACCAATTAAAAAAAAACCCTTACAACTAACAATGCGGCTTGGTTTGTCTCCTGGAATGGTGGCTAGGCAAGAGAAGGGTCTTGTTCATGAAACTTGACTGAGCAACGATTGAAAGAGAAACAAATTCCACCAGGAAAGCAGGTGTGCAGAGAGTGAGTGGCAGTTGATTCTTTTAGACAATGAATTCGGCTTTTGGGACTTGTAATTTTCCTTGCTTAGTTGCAAAGAGCTCAAATCTAAGAGGGAAGGTTAAGCTGTACTGAGAAGAGATGAGCTTACATCTTGTGCTATTTGGAATCGGAAGGGTTAGACTTTTGAGGAGTTGCCCAATAAACACAAGAGAACCCATGTGCCTTCCGGTCTGGTATTTAGTTCACTGTTGACTGTGCCTACAGCCGTGTAGAGAACCATATGACACTTGTAGAAATTTTGAAATTTTCCAGAGTGACACTGGTAGGAGTGTAAATGTCCAGTGACACTAGTTTGGGAAGTAAATGTGCACTTCTGCATGTGTAATTGGGAGAAGATTCCAAATGTTCTCCCAGTTGATCTGTGACTTGTGACTTCTTTTTCTTATTTCTGCTTTTGCTCTGTGATTTCGGTCAAACAATTTACACATAAAACCAATGCACCCTTGATTTGGTGGCAGAGGAACCCTGATAGACATCCCAAACCCAAACATTATGTATTATGTAATGATGCTAGTCTATGCCATACATCGGGCCACATTAGGGAGCCATAGGTGGTTGAGCCATTTAGTTTCCATAGGTTGTTGAAGTAGATCTAAGCCTGAATGGACCACGACTCCATTGTCAATGCAGCTCTTCAGAGCTCTATGGTCTGAAACATGTGGACTGTGAACATGTGAACATGCGAGAGCACTGTAGCCTGGACTAATACAGAATAAAAAAAATGTATTAATACAGAAAAAAATTTTTGGAAGAGATTCTAAAGGCCATTAAGGAAGATGTTGATGTAATTTGATGTTTCAGGAGGTTCTTGCTAGCACAGTTTAGTTTTGCTAACTCAACTGAGGAAAAAGCTCTGCGAATGGTTGGCCACCAATCAGAGACAGAGACAGGCGCCAGCTCACCGCCACCCGGTAAAAGACTAGGCTTCAGAAGAAGAATGAATGAACAAATATCTGAGAAATAGTCAGATATTGGAAGGGCATTCATTTTTTGTAGTAAATAAAGAAAAAATTATTTGTGTGTGTGTGTGTAATAGATGCAGGGGGGGGGGGGGGGGTATTGGCCAATCATAAAACCATTAAAATGCTTTACTATCAATTAACTGAATATTGGCTACTGTTGCATTTCTTTATTCATCACATTTATATGGCGCCTTTGGTCTACAACACAGTGCATTACCAATCTTTTTTTTTTTTTTTTAATATAGACATCGAAGCATCATTTATTCCCAATAACCAACAACAATTTCTAAGCAATTGCATTAAATGAAGCTTGCTCTGTTGTTGTTGAAGTTTTTCCTTCTGGAACATTCTTTTGTGAACGTCACTATCGATCAAGGCTGTGATATTTCCACATTGATTCTGAAGTGTTGAAAAAGGCAAATATTCCTCAGAGTCTCTCACCACAGACTCTTTCTTTGCTGACATTTGAGAGCGTTTATGCTGTTGTGATCTACAGTTTATAACTGCAGGGAAAGACAAATTAAAACCTCAACACGACTTGAGAGCAGAATTTTGATTGGTGTGACATTTCAAAATGGTTTTCAGACTTAAACTTCCAGACTTATGAGTTCAGTGAAAAAAATCTCTCTCATTTAACCCTAATAGTTTCATAATAAGATGAATATTCCTATAAGTTATAAAAGAAAGATAAAAGTTTGATCAAAAATCTTATAGTTTGATCAAAAAACTACAGACACGCCCTCACACATAAACAATTTCATTCACAAGCTTTCTTCTACAGTGACTAGAGAAAGAATCCGGCTCATCAATGAACAATGCTTTCATTTAACACGGTTGAGTGAAAGAGAAGAAATGATGGAGAGAAGAACAGGAAATCAGGGGCAAGCGCTGGGATTATGAACACGGATCTAACCAGATTTAAACAGACAAGCATGTTGAAAAATTTCACTTTAGTTTCTCAGGTCAATCTCAACGTTGAGTTGAAGTATGAACACCAAGGTTTGTGGTAATGAATGTGTGTGTACAGTTTGACAGAGAACTGCGTGTAGTTGAAAGTGTGCGTGTAGTTGAAAGTGTGCGTGTGTGTGTGTGCGCGCAGATGTGCATTGGTGTGTACATGTGTCTAATGTGTATGTGAGCAGGAGTGTGTGTCTGTCTGTCTGTCGTGTGTGTGCAGTTTAATAGCCGAGATCTGCATGAAGTTTAAAGTGTGTGTGTAAGTGGACGGCTGGATTTAGTTTGGGAGTTTTAATGAGCGTCTCAGTGTGATACTGAGACCGAAGGCTTTATTAACTATTACTAATGAGCTTCGGCGGCTCCAGAAACCCACACAGAGAAATCCTCAATGCAAAAGCCACACAAACCAGAACAAATCACATCATGACAACCCGTTCACTTCCACCCAAACCTTTTCCGACAAATCCCAATCTAACTTTATAACTATATCTACAACTATAATTCAACAACAAAAATGCATCTTCTGCAAGGATCAAATCAGTATTATTCCAGCTAAGAGTATAAGTAATATGTTGAAACATGTACATTCACAAGTTCGAACATGCTTTTTGAAATGTGTACTTTATCTTTAATTGTATCTATACGCGAAGAAAAATAAAATAAAAATAAAACACAGTTATACAAAGAAGATGAAAAAATGAAAGTTATAGAAAGGATTAAAAAAGGGGTCTGCTACTAAATAAATTCAGTAATTTAGGGATCATGTGCAATTCCTTTTGATTTTACATTAACATTCATAAAGGCAAATTGTGCCTGAAAATGGCAAAAGAGAAAATTAGAGAACTAGGCGGAAAGTTGAAAGTTTTGCTCTGAATGAAACTGAACATTCTCAGCAATCTGAGTTTTCTGATGAAACAGATTCAACAGAATTAATAAGTGCGCTACATTAAAAGTATGTTAATGCACAAAAATGCTCAGACATTTATTTGAACTGATGTATTGATGGTTAGCAGATAGATGTCCAAAAAACCAAACTGACAGATAAAAGACACGGACCATCACTTACCCCCTAGGTGCCACAGCACATGACTGCCCACTGCTCCGGGTTTGTGTGTGTCACTTCACTCTCTGTGTGTGTGATCACATGCATTTTTTTCCCTTTCTATTTTGCCATTGTATTGCATTGCTATATTTATTCTTTATTTTACCTGTTTACTCTGTTCATCCAATAATTGCACTGTGCTTTCATGTCTTCTCCTTTTGTGGCTTTTGGAATACATTTGTTTATGTATTAATTTGTGTCATTTACTCTTCTTGTTTTCTTCTTCAAGATAGATGGATGATGGACAGATAGAATAAAAGATGACAGAACCAGACAAACAGATTGATACATAAATGATAGTGAGACGGACAGACTGACAGATAGATCTGGTTTCATAATTTATCTCGTTCACAGAGTGACACAAAACCAGTTTGTATTTGTGTGACTATGAAACAAAAACCTTCGCATCTGACCTTCAGAAAAGGACAAAGATTATGATCACAACTAAATATAAACCTGAAACAATCCGTTTCAAATAACAGATCAAAGCGAAAACAGAGATCAGAAAGAAAAAAAATATAAAAGAATAACCATTGGATATCAGTTGACAATCAAGCGATTAATAAGAGTAAAATACAGTACATACAGTATATAAAAAGAATGGGAAAAGAACAGTACAATGGGAATGATAATGAAATAGACAAAGAAAAGACACAAAGTGAACAAAGTGAATGAGAGAAAGTAGAGAAAAACAAAAAGGATACATGAAACAGAGGGAGAAAAAATGATGAGAGAATAAAAGAGGACAAAGAGGGAAAGACGGAGATAGAGAGGAAGAAAGGGAGGAAGATAGTTAAATAATGAGAAGGAAAAGCGAGAGAGAGAGAGAGAGAGAGAGAGAGAGAGAGAGAGAGAGAGAGAGAGAGAGAGAGGAGAGCTCAGAAGCACGTACAATGAAAAGACAGAGAGAAAGAGAGATAAAAAAAGATGAGCAAAGCAAATAAAAAATAAATAGCAAAGAAGAAAGAGAATAAAGCAAAGAAATAAAGCAAAGAAGAGAAAGAACAGGAGGGGGCAATCTGCAAAGTTTAACAGAGAAGATAAAATCCAGGTGGATCTATGTGACCCGTGTGTGGAGGTGAAGATAAAGAAGTAATTCCTGTCGATAAATCTGCCGAGAGCTTTCACCCAGTTAGAGGAAACATCTGAAAGAGAAGACTTCTAAAAGTTTGTTCTGTGTTTGACATGTTCCGAAGGATGTCTCTGATTGTAGCTGACAGAGGCCGAGCGACTGGCCTGAAGACAGCAGCAGCTGTGAGCAGCGGCACCGGGGACCAGGCGAGCAGGGGCCACAGGGAGCACAGACCCAGCCAGGAGGCTTTGATCAGGGCTGCCACTCCATCACGACCCCCCTACAGCCCTGGAGCAAGGTGACACCCGCAGAACCAGAGAAAACACAGAAAAGACAATCCCAGTTGAGGCAAACCAGCGGCGATGGAGGAACATGCACATGTCAAGCACACAAACGCTGTTAACCAGACGCCTGAGAAATTCTCTCCATCTTTGAGTGGTGCAGAGAAGGAAATGTGTTGTTGAAACCACCTTGTTTCTCAATGTCTAGGACATTATTTGGTTAGAAATTGTTTTAGAAAAAAAAAAAAAAAGTGCTAATGTACATTGTGCTACAGCAGGACAGAACTTTGCCAGCTACATTTCTTTTAACAGTCAATTTTAACACCCGATTTATGATCAACTAATCTGGCAATTCATGAAATATCAACATTTCCAAACTTTCCCAAAAAAAATGTATTTTTGACTTTTTCAAAATTAAAAAAATTAGCAGATAATGTTTTTTAAATATCCAAACATTATTCCACTTACATACATTTTCAGACTTCAAATTGAAATATAATCACAAATTCTCTTTAAACATTGCTAATTTTTTCAACCTCTAAAATCTAACATTTCTTAACACTTCACAAACTTTTTCAGACAATTGCAAAATATATTAAACATATATTGCAAATGTAATATATAATAATTTAGGCATCTTTTTTTTTTTTTTACAAATGAACATTCATGAATTGCCCAAACATTTTTTTTTACTAAAGAAAGAATGAGAAAGCAAGACACAAAACAAATTGACGTCAGTTGTTCTGGGGAAAACACCAATAAGAAAGAAGGAAGTGAAGAAAGTGAGATGAGTTAAGCCTCCTTGGCCACTAGGGGCAGTATCAAAATTGTGCTCTGCATTTACCCAACTAGTGAAGTTACCCAAACAGTGAAGTGAACACAAACCCGGAGCAGTGGACAGCCTTAACCCGTGGTGTGTCGGGGGCACGTGAGGGTCTGTATCTTGCTCTAGGACTGAGATCAGAACCTGCAGGGAACATGACTAGGGAACAGGTCCCAATCCCCACGGCTGGACCACAACTGCACCGTGTCTCAAAAAAACAAGCATTTATAAAAGTAAAATAAACGGCTAAACATATCACTGCTATTGATAGCTGGTATTGTTGTGGTAAAAGAGGACAATGATGTTACAGTACAGTGGGGTCAAAAGTCACACGTGGTCAACAAACACACATTCCTGGATTTACGGTAAAAATGTTATTTACGTCCTAATTATTTCCATGTTTGGCCCGGTCTTGTCTGCTCGGAGCGGCTGCGCACTGGTGAGATCTGAGAAGGCCGAACACGGGCTGGTCGTAGCGCCGATGTCTGGCTTCATTGAGGATGACAGTGACTGACAGCTGAAGTCAACTGCACCAGTTTCTTCTCTATTTCTGCTGAGATCAATCAGACTGAGAGGATGGAATCATCTGATCCTTGTTTCTCTCCAGCAGATGTTTGCAGTATCTAATGGAGGATAATGGAGAACAAGCTGCTTTTGAAGTTGATCATTTGATTATTATTTTTTTCAGAAATATAAATGTAAAAAGATTCTAGTGTATCATTACCATCATTTACGTTGAGGAAGTCTATGGTTTTATGCTTTAATAGTTTTATTTGATGTGTTTAATTATATTTTTATATGTGCAGGGACTACTATTAAACGGGTTTATTGTTCTTGCCCTTCTTGATTTTACCACCGTTTTAATTTTGATACTTTATTTAAATATTTAAACAATTAATAAACCAATACGACAAACTAACAGCAGATTTTAACACGATAAAACTATTTATCTATTTATTATTAAACTATTTAACACGTTTAAACAAATTAAAGGCAAAAGTGTGTGTGCCACTTCCACACTGTGCCAAGTGTTTGCACAGACACTTAAAATGCATTAGTTTGTTATTATTCACTAATGATTTTGAACTTTGTACTTCCTGCTGGTGTGTGAAGAGCTACCGTAAAGGTTGTGGATGAAATCAATCCACTGGCAGGAAACACAACAGAACTTGACCTGAATCCTGCAGCGACACGCGCTCGCGGTCACGCCGTCCTTCGCGGTGGACGTCACGCGCCATCCGTCAGGTCACATCGCGGCGAAAACACAGAGAAACGGTGAAAGATGGTGAAGTTCTGGCAGCTGGAGGGTTCCGAGCAGATGTTTACGACAGCAACACTCACAGTAAACGTGTGACACAAATGTCACACACCATCAGTGTCTTCGCACAATCCACCGGAAGTGGCAGCGGATCCTGCGGAAACGGGAGAAACATGCCAACAAAAATCAACTTTTTTAAATGCCGATTTTAAGCTGGACTGTGATTCAGAATGTCTGCTTTATTACAGTGTGTGAGTCAATATTCACTTTTAAACCAACAGAAAACTCTGGAAAACTGATGCAGCATGCAAATATATACTTATAAATCAAAATAACGTGTTTGCACCAATTACTGTTGTACATTTTTAATAATGGTAATAAACCGGTTCTGAAAATAAATAGATACTGCTATGTTAAATTGTCTGAAACGGTTTCAATTAATGTAATGGATTGAATGTGGCAAAAGCATGTAAATCATTGTGAGGTGAACAAAGCTTGTCAAATTTGTTAGTTTTCTTCTTTTACACTTTAAAGACCACTTTAATAAAGTACAGAAAAGCAAAGGCAGAAACATGTGGAGAAACCTTTAATCTGCTGTGAATTTCAATTCAGGCGCCACCGACAGAAACGCACAGAGAATGAAAACCATAATCAAAGAGGAGAAGAGAAAAGAGGAATTCAGAATCAAAGGAGAAGTGCAGGTTCTCTCTCTCTCTCTCTCTCTCTCTCTCAGTCGACTATCTCAGACAACGGGGGAGAGACAGAGATGAGCATAAACAAATGTAGAGTGAGAGAGTAATAAAGAGGGGGCAAAAGAGGGAGATAAAGGGGGAGAGAAAGAAGAGAGAGAAAAGAGGGTGTGGGTGAGATTTGCTATAAACTCACAGAAATGCAGGAATGTGTGGCGAATATGAATCAGGTGCTTTTTCCTGTAACTCGATAACGTTCCTCGTCTTTTGTTTTCATCTCTCCATCCCCCACACACATTAAAACACACACACGTCATCACAAACACTGGTTCGATCGGCACACCGAGCGTTTCTCAGGGATCACCCATCGCGATCACAGGCCGCCTGCTTCATGATGTATGAATATGGATGACGGCAAAACCACCAGTGAACTGTAATCCTGCTTCAAATTCTCAGCAAACACACCAACAAAGGCAGAAAGCCAGACACGCTGCTCCTCGGCAGAACGGCGGCACTGATGCTGTTTGTCATCGGTTCTGGTGCTGTTTGCTTGAAGAGTTTGTTCGACGACCACATCAGACGATGCGACTGACCACAGCTCCGCCGCTGCAGATTCACCACGTCAGGGCTGGGAAAGGGTTTTGTTGGGTCTTGATTTTCCAGTTGGCACGTAACTGGGTCTTTCCTCAGAGCAGGAATGCTGCAATCTTTTCAGGGTGTGTGAGAAACAGAGCTTTAAAACACAGAAAGGTAAAACTTACTTAGAGAAGACAAATGTCAAAGGCCGAACACTGACATTTACTGTGTGTGATATTGCTGAGACTTCTGTTCAATATTTATTTGGTCTAAAATAGAGATGGGAAAGAGAGGAAAGGAGAGAGAGTCAGAGAAAGAAAGACAGATAAAGAAAGAGAAACTGAAAATAGGAAGTGAGTAACACAGAAGGAGGAGAGAGGAGAGAAAGTGAATGAGAGACAGAGAATGGGAGAGAAAAGAGGGAGAAGGAACAAAAAATGAAAATAGCGAGGAGATATTAAGACAGAAATTGACTCAGATCAGGCTGACTGAGGGACAGTGAGAGGGGATAAACAGTGAGAGCAAAAATAAATTGGAGAAAAACAGAGAGAGAGAGAGAGAGAGAGAGAGAGAGAGAGAGAGAGAGAGAGAGAGAAGAAAGAGGAAAAAAGAAAAAGAGAGAGGGGGTGGGACGCAAATAAAGTATAATTGAGAGAGTGAGATAAGTAATAAAACAGGAAAATAAACTGAAAGAGAGGGAGGGAGAGAGAGAAAGAGAGAGAAGCAGAGAAACCATAATTGAGAGAGTGAGACAAAGAAAGAGAGTCAGAGGGAGAGAGGTAGAAAGAGTGAGAACTATTAAGAGGGAGAGAGAAACAGAAAAAAGTGAGAGAGTGGAAAACAAAGAAAGAAGGAGAGACACGATTTCTAAAAATTATAAAAGCTGTTTCAGTAACAAAAGGACTTATGACAGTTCTTATATGTCACAGTGAATAAGTGAGGTCACAATAAGGTCAGCAGGCCAAAGCAAGTCTAGAATTATTCTAGACTAGTAAGCATCACCTTGTACATCAGTCATTTTCTCACTTCTCAATCAGGGATCAAGGACACCGCGTTGCGATAAATCTGAACATTGACAAAAATCCGGAGCTGTACAGTAACAGTACATGACACATGTGCCGCACTTCCAGCAACAACCTCACATTCACTAAAATACCAGTC
Source organism: Paedocypris carbunculus (assembly GCA_028128575.1). Lineage (NCBI taxonomy): Eukaryota > Metazoa > Chordata > Actinopteri > Cypriniformes > Paedocypris > Paedocypris carbunculus. The sequence continues at coordinate 699,850 of SOMO01000022.1, read as the reverse complement.
AGAAACAATAAAGCTACATGTAAATCTGTGTATTCATGTCCGCCGGGGCCCGACCAACACCAACACTCACACACACACATAGTGGCCTAGATACAATAAAGATGAAAAACTTTACACACACACACACACCATCATATAAATGACAATTCTGTAAATGCAAGTACATTGTTATTTATACAATTTTTATGTCTTTTTAAATTAGGTGTAATATTATAAATATGTCATATTTAGGACCCTATTAAAGAAAAGCCTATTTAAAAATATTAAAATTTTAAAATCAATTATGTTTTTTTTTAATTCAAAAAGATTAAGTTTGGATATAATGCAATATGGGGGAGAAAATCTAAAGAAACCTGATGAATAAAAGTGAGAGTAAAGACCAAGACAAAATTTAAACCAAAATTAAAATAAAA
>SOMO01000022.1:685914-698685 GCA_028128575.1 Paedocypris carbunculus | reverse complement strand
ATAAATGAACAAAAACGTAAAAAAATTCTGTAGATTTGTGAAGGTTACCGAATGCTTATAATAACTAGTTGTTGTTGTTCTAGTAATAACTACTGCTCATAAAAGCTAGTAGGCCAGTGCACAACACACAAACAACTAAACGTGAGTAAATGTGAAATATTTTTCCTGTCAGATTAAATTATTTTAGGTCAAGGTCATAAGTTCTACAAGTCAAGGTAAAACATATCTACGGTCTAGGTCATACGCATCTTGAGTCAAGGTCAAACGTTTCCAAAGTCCACTACATGATTTTTCATTATGACAGCGACGAGACCCAGAGTTAACACTTCTGTTTCCATATTACAAATGCTCTTGTTTCTCCAGTGAAAAGTATTCCACAGTGACTGGGAAGAGCTTTGCAGTGATAAAACTTGAACGTTTCAGCTTCGCTCAACTGACCTTTTCTTCCAAACTTTGTCAAATAACGGAATGTGAGAATACATGCCTATTTTCTCAATAACATCTGTTTTCCTTAATCTGTCCAAAGCCAAAACGGCACAGGAAAAGTCCCCCTGGCTCAGACTATAGACCCCCGGACGCAAGTGGTGAGCTCTCCTGATGGAGCTGAAACCTGAACCTCTTCAAATCTTCATCTTTGTGTTTTAACCTCGGCTTCCATTATTAAAGCTGTTATTATTGGAGACTCAGGACAGGACAGAGAGAGACAGAGTGAAGTTCGGCCAGAAGAGAACAGTTCTTTACAAAAGCTGCACAACTTCACCATCTCAGAGGTGCAACCTTATCCAGTGAGAAGGCCAGTGAGTTGAACATTAAGGCTTAACTAGAGTAAAGCAGTGGTTAAAAAAAAATGAAATATCAACATTTCAGTAGTCCTTCAAAAAAAAGTTTGTCAAAAAGACAACTGAAAATGCGTTAAATTACAAAACAAAATGTAATTCCACATTCTTAGGGCAATTATTAAATGAGTCTAAATGAAAGTAATTATTCATTGAAAGACACGTGTAACAGGCTAAATTAAGTCATCAATTTTTACTCCTCTCAGATCTCTGAAAGCAACACACTGTGTGTGTGGGTGTGTGTGCGCAGCTAGGTTAAAGGTTACACTTGCAGGGCTCCTAAAGATCAAAGGCTCTGTTGCTGTGGTGATGATTGCTGTCTGGGATGTTGCCGTGGCGATGATGTCGTGCTGTCTTGTAAATGGCTCAGTTGTAATAAACCTACTGAGAAATGAGGAAAGTCTATGATGAATTGCCCTTGGACCGCTATTTTTATTTTCAACAAGATTCATATTTGATCTGCTTGGAATAAAACTTCTGGATGAAACTAAATCAAAGGCTTCTGAATGTGTGATGTTCATTATGTGATTTTATGTTCAGGATCGGCCAGGTTTCGTGTCAAATGAACAGTTTGACACTCAAGCAGCTGAAAGACTTGGAGAAGTAGAAGGTGTGAAAAGATAAATCTTCACATACTTTACAGTGAATACCAAACCCATTAACAATAAGCAAAAAGTTAAGCAAAAAGACAGGAAAAGAGTGAAGAAAACCTGGAAGAAAATTGACAGTAAATCAAAAAAGAGAGATAAAGATGGAGAGATAAACAGAAAGAAAGTTGGAAAAAGAAATAAAGAAAGAATGAGAAAGAGTGCTGCAATTTATATCTAAAACAACTTCTCAAAGTGTTTTGACCAATTTATTTTTGAATCAAAAACACAATCAAAATCGAAAGGATGTTCTCCAGCTGGTTTGAATGGATCTGACTTCAGGTTTGTCCGTGCAAGGCAAGTCTGTTCCTGATTCACATCTGAATAGTGACACTGACCTGAAGCTATACAAACATGAGCTGAGACTCCTGACAGCCGAGATGTCACTCACATCCTGCTGTCACAGGAAGTGATGCGAGCCTCTGACCTTCAGATCACTGGAAAGGTCACTTCATTTTGCACACTATACACCAGACAAGAGCATTGACAGAGAAAAGAAAAACAGTCGGGGGACACAGAGAGGAGAAGGAAGTAAGGGAAGACAAGAAAAAACAAGGAAAAAAGACTTTAAAAAGACACAAGAGAAATGCCTCAAATAAACAAATGAGAGAGAGAAGAAAAATATGAGACAGAAACATATTTACAGTCAAGCCTGACAATTTTGCAAATTCTGACTTTTAGTTACTTTTATTCAATTTACATTTTTTTATTGATTGAAAATTAAACAGGCTTTCCTGAAAACAGGAAGAGGCATTTTTGTGGAAATCTATTTCTCAGCTTTATTTTATTTGTGGACAGGAGGTGTCAGGTCCAAAATGGTTCATACCCTTTGCAAACTGTTATTGGACTAACCAAGGATCACCTTCAAGGCCATGCTTCTGGTAACATCTCAATACAGACGGTCCAACGCTAATCTGGACAATGAAGAAGATTTCTGGTCTGTTTTATGATCAGACCAAACAAAATTAATTGGTCACAAATATGCTGCTTTCAATTGAAGTAAAAAAAAGAAGAAGCCTTCAGCCCTATGAAAACCATCCACACTGTCAAGTGTATTGGGAACCTAATGCTGTGGGGGTGTTTTTCAGCCAAGGGTCGAGGTAACCTAATCACAGTAAACAGACCATGAAAATTGAGCATCACAATTCTCAGTCTTGGGCACCAGTGAACATTTCAGCACAACAGAAACCCAAAACACACAGCAAAAGAGGGGAAGGAATGATTAGTAGATAATAACAACGCTTAGCAGAGGACCGTCCAGTGCGGAGAAAGACCCTCTAAGATTTGGAGCTCATCACTGTAGATGAATGGGTAAAATTACCAGTGGAGACCAGCTTGCAAAATGGTGGTCAGCAATCACATAAAGCTACTTCTATTGATTATTGAGGAAGATATGAATAGTTTTGTATGCATCACCTTTTGTTCAGGTCAATAAAATCAAAGATCTTCATTTCAATACCTTTTGGCTGAAGGTCAATAATTACAGATTATTGTCTTGGAATAAAAAATAATTTAAATTCGGAATTGAAAAGAAAACTGAAAAAAGATTTTCAGATCATCATTTATATCAGGTCATGAGTGTTGATTTGATCAATATTCCCAGATTCATTCACATTCAATAACCATTCTTCTTTACATCAACTGTATCATTGGAAAGGTTGAGAGAAAAACATTGGATAAGAGTCTGTAAAACAATTAGAATGTGTGTGCAATGTGAAATCAGAAAACCTGTTATTAAAGCAATGAAAATGTTAGCTTTAAATGGCTGTGATGGATGTGAACGTGATTAGGGGAAAGATCCAAGCTAGCAGAGAAAAAATTGTTAGCATGTGCTAAAGAAGATTCCAGGCTAATGTAAACTCGCCATAATCCAGTGTCAGTGCTGCAGCCAGACATCACAACTCATCAGAGCGAGAGAGGGAGGGGGTAAAGACAAACTGAGAGAAAGATAGAAAAAGAGAGAAAGAAACTCAATCAGAAAGAGTAAGAAGATACAGATAGAACAAGAGATGGAGAGAAAAAGACGCACAGAAAGGCAGAGAGAGAATAGAGAAGAGAGTGAGAATAAAAGAGCAAGGGAAAGAGACAAAGAGCGACAGAGGGAGAGTGTGAGAGGAAAGGAAATACAGAGGGGCTGAGGCGGGGAAGTCTCAGACTATTCCAGGAAATCTCTTTATCGATGCCAAAGCGTGTGAAGATGGAGAGATGACTGAAGAGAAATGAGAAGATCTCAACACAGATCCAGGGCTGCAAACCATCAACAATCTGTGGCCAACAAAAGTGCATAGGAGAAAGAGAGAAAGAGTGAGAGACAAAAATGTGCAAGTTAAATTAGTCAGAGAAAGAGCAATTAGAAGATCTGACAAACTTAGAGATACAAAAAGACAGTGAACAAAAGAGATTCTAGGGAAATTAAAATTGATTGGGATGGTAGGAAAGAGTAAGAGTGAGAGAGAGAGAGAGAGAGAGAGAGAGAGAGAGAGAGAGAGAGAGAGAGAGAAAGAGAGAGTGTGTGTATGTTCATTTGTTTTCTCAAGCTTTAATTTCAGGTTCATCAAACGATTATAATAATAACTCTTATAACTCTTATTTCATATCCTTGATGATGACTCTTTCTTTCTCACAAACAAATGCACGACCTGCTGAGAGAACGGCAGGCGTCACGAAAGTGTTGGCGTTCCGGGTCTTACATGGATGGGTAAAAGTCACTCTTGCAACAGATGCTGCAGAGTTTGTCTAATAAAGTAGACAAACTTTCTGATTAACCTCAGTGACATATAATATTTAGTAGGATAATGAAAACAGATGAAAAGATGGATGGATCGGTAGATCTGTGCAAAAAACAATGAATAGGTGGAGAGAGAGGCAAAAAGAGGAAGAGTGAGAGATAAAAAGGAAGAAGTAAAAAAGATAAATATACAGAAAGAAAGCGAAAGACTTTCTCTGCCCGCTTAGCTTCATTAATTCCAATATTTTAAGATGCAGGAATAACACACACACACCTTCCGATGAGGCAGCGCCTGGGAATCGTGTGGGTCTGGGAACATATTTGTAAGGCTCTTTACACTAATAAATGAAAACGTTCTATTACCTCGGCCGAGCCAGATATTTCAGAGAAAGAGAAAGACAATGTGTGAAAAGGAGGAAGAATGAGGTGATACTGGAGAGGCCGATGGAAAGAGTGCTTTATTTTCAAAAGAACGAGTCCATCGAGACATTTCCCGCTAGTGAATAGCCCGAATAAACACACACACACCCTCCGGGTTTGGGCCGGATCCACGGCACTAAAGCGAGCTCACGTTTAGAATCCTAGGAGTGTAGCGTTACGGGTCACGTGATGGCAGCCATAAAGACGTGTGTGCGAGCGTGCATGTGCTGACGCGGCTCGGACGGATTAGCACAGCTGTACTGGTCCGGGTGGGTTGGATTCATCCATCAAGACTTCTCTTCTACTTCCTCCCTAACACAAACATTCTGATGACAGGGTGAGTCCTCTGCAGGCTCTCAGCGGTGCGGTTATAACAACTCCCAGCCAATCAGAGGAGGGGTTCACACTGACCGTTACCGTAAAGTTCACTGTACGGTTACGATAAAACGCAAAAACATTGAGAAGGGAATCAATCAGTCTCGGAGATGAACATCCCTATCAGGACGCACCCAAACAGCATGGAGCATCCAACTGGAGGGAACGTCCAGTTCTACCCTTTTTCATAAACATGCAGCATGAGAAAAAGAGATTAAAAAAGACAAAAAAGTGATAAAAAAAAAACAAGGATGGCGCTTAGGAACAAATGATGAGTGGGTGGGATTGATGGATGAGTAAGTGAGCATGGAGTGAATGAATGAATGGTTTGGTGGGTGATGGAGTGGCTAACGGATAGAAACATGGATGAATGAGTATGGTGTATAGATTAAAGAATTTGTGTAAAGTTGTATGATAAACACAGGGATGGGTGGATAAGTGGGTGGGGGATCAATGGGTGTGTGGTTTAAGGAGGGATGGTTGATAAATGAATGAAAAAGTTTAAAGGTGGATGATGGGGGAAAAGGAATAATTGGTGGGGACTGGGGAATATAGGAGGTTTGATGGGTGGGCGGTAACTGCATGAAAATAAAAACAGAATCGATGGATGAGTGGGTGGGGGATCAATGGGCGTGTGAATTCCTGGAGATGGCGAATAAATAAATGCATTGTGAGGTCGGATAGAGGATGGTTGAGTAGGTGGAGGGGAGTGTGATGGATAGATGAAATAATGAGTGTAGAGATAGAAATTAAATGGAAAAAATGGGTGATGAAAATAGTGATAATGGATGGATGATTGAGCAAGGTGATAGTGAGAGAAGAAAGAAATGGAGGGATTGGTGAAAGAATGACAGAAAAGATGAAAGGATGGGTGAACAATGAATGTCTGTGGACAGTAGATGGATGAAGAAATGCATGAGTTATTAGGGTGAATGGGAAATGGAGGTTCAGCCTTAATATTACTTACAAAAGCGAGTTCAAAAGTAGTGCATACCAAAAATCAATTTGAGCAGAGCATTGTGGTAAGAACTCAGCAGAATTGACTGGAGGATGTTAATCACACAATGCTTGGTATCTTCAGTGTGACAATACTTGTGCTGATTTGGCAAGAACTGGATCTGTTCTACTGGTTACCAGCATGGGCATAAATGTTTTAATGGACAAACTTCTGGTTCAGCTCATTATCCCTGTGCACTAAAGTATATGAGAATGTTGAAGAAAATGTCAAACCGCAAGTTTATGTTTCTAATGACTGTACTGAGCCAAATTCTATACTGGTTTTTCCAAACACCTTTAAATTTCTTTAATTGAACCAGAACACGCTTCTTCACTCTCATTACACTAATTACTCTTGAGGTCTTTACATTATTCACCAGTGCTCATGAATTATTCATGACTTAACATTCAAGTCCCTGCCCCCTGTTTGCAGCTGATTAACTGAACGCTTCCTCTGGGCCTTCATTCAGCTTGATCAATAACACAATGAAACATCCAACAGTAAATTGGATACTAATTTGCAAATGCCCCATGAAAACAAATCACTCAAAACTTTAAAAAAAAACTGTGTTTTCTGGTGTTTCCATACCAATAAAAGTCCAAAGAAATGTAAAGTATTTTTAAACGAATTTTACGGTACATCAGCAAAATATTCACCATAATATAAAATACCCATCAAAGTAAATACATTTTAAGTGAATATCAAAACAATTTCATACGCACATTACGGCTTCTAACAAAGTAACTTTACATAACTACATCTTACATTATTACAATGAAATTAGACATGGTCCCGTGGGTTTCACAACTGAGAGTCGTTGAGCTGCCCACTGCTACAGGCTTGTGTGTGTACACTTCCCTGTGTATGTGTAACTTCACTGGATGGTTAAATGCAGAGCAGAATTTCAAATAGCTCCAAATTGACAAACTCATTTCACTATCACCGTAACAACATAATTAGTTTGTTTCTGTGTTCAGTTGACATTTCCAGTTCACTAGGTAAATAAGCACTGTACATTTCTCCACTGTTGGACTATTTAGGGTTTAACTTGGTACTTTATGTAAAATACAGGTTTAAAGAGTACAAAACTAGATACAGTTCAGCAAACATACTTTTACTGCCTTTTTCTTCCAAATATTGTCTTGAATTAATTTTATCAAGGTCCAGTAGATCCCTGTGATCAGATTAAACACACCACACCTAACCATATAAACTAAACCATATCACAGCAAACACAAACACTGCAGATTTATATCAAGCTATAATTCATGAGGCTCCACCGTCCGACCCGTCTCCCACTCACACACACCAGCACGCCTCGAGTAAATCTGCCATGCAAAACTATTTGTTTATACTTCGCATATTTTTCACTCTCACAACACACATACACACACACACACACACACACACCTGGTTTCTATGTTTTGTGGGGACTTTCCTGACATGAATAATATTGTAAAATACCACGGCAGCTTTACACCAAAAACATTATTTATTCCATTCTACATTCCATTAAAATTGCACAAAGACAAATGTTACATGCAATAACATAATTTAAATGAAATGAAAGTAATTGTCTACAAACTAATATATGTATAACTTTTTATAGGAAAAACGTACGGGTAATTTTCATTATACAGCATTTACTTGTTTATTATTATGATGTAAATGTAATACATTCATTCACACACACACACACACACACACACACACACACACACACACACACACACATTGTAAATACACATTATGTCTTTCACCTTGAATGTGAACATATATAAATGTGTCACAAAGCAACATTGTAAATGAAGCACACAACCTATGATCGCCAAAAAAGTTAGTTTAACCCATCCTAACCCATATAAATAATCAAGAAACACATAAATAAATAAGCAAACAACTGTAAGTGTGTATGCCAGTTTGTGTGCGGAAGCGTTGAGTAAGGAATTCCTCTACCACATTTAGTGTAACTCGGGAATTGTGTTGCTGCTTTAACTCATGTCACATATGCTCAGCAGAGGGATTATCAAAGGAACCGTGAGACAGAACTTAAGAAAGCAACACATGCAGACGCTGTCGGTGGGGGAACCAGACCCCAGACCCAGCGCAAACTCAAAGCCACCTCACATTAGCTTGAGATGTTTCACTCCCCTCTGAGTTAATGGCTCTGGTTTGTGGTTACTGAGTCTGTGGTTACAACCACAAACCAATCAAACAATCCATGTTCTTCTAACACACACACACACACACACACATACACATGCAAAAAAATATTTGGTTATATGAATAACAGAAAGACAAAAAGTTATAAGGCAGAAAGGAAACTAGATAGGAACAGAAAAGACCAAGAGACAAAAAGAGAAGGACAGAAAATTAGAAATAAAAAACAAAGAGAAGACAAAAAAGGAATGAGAGTGAATGTAAGACATGAAGAGAAGGGGGTTAAAATAATTGAAATACAGTAATTGAGAAAATTTATGACAGACAGGCACATAAGCAGACAGACAGACAAAAACAAGGTGGGTGGGTGAATGGTTATCTGTGGATGGATGGATGGATGGATGCTTGTCAACACGCAGAGACAGACAAGTAGACAGATAGACAGACTTGTAGACAGGCAAACATGTACACACTTGTGACAGACACAGGCAGAGAGATATGCAAGATCTTCAAGACAGAGTGACACCTATAGACAGACATGCATGTAGGCAGACAAACAGTAAAACAGACAGACACACATCCTTACAAGTCCACAGACAGACTTACCTCCACTCCCACTTTCAGTACTTTTTGAAGATTTCTGACATGGTAAACACTATAATCATTTCCACATTTTGCTGCTTTGTGTTTTTAATCCCTCTCCAAATCCTTGTTCGCCTTTTTGCATTTGCAGGACATGAAAGTTTGGCCGCTTGATTTCAGCCATCAATAAAAGCAGAGAGAGAAAAAGCGTTTCCTCGTACACACCTGCGGTGCTTGGAAGCGATTCGTGTCTAATGGAGATTAATGAGATGTTCCGCTGGATTTTAGTCTCACACGCACATTTCCTTCAACAGGCTACCTGCGTGTCTGAGAACTACATGATCAAACCTGAGTGTGGGGTCAACGATAGGGTCAAAAGGGGTCAAGGACAGCGCAAGAGTGCCAGCATTCCAAACATTCTAAGCACAGCACGCGGGCGGCAAAGACAATCTTCTGAACCACGTTGCAGACAAACTCCAGATTGTGATTGTACGAGGAAAGTAGAACATTGCTGACACCTACTGGTATCTAACAGAATTAAAACATGTTTATTTATCATTTTCACAAATAAACTGAAAACCCATTATTATACTGTATATAATTTTTTCGCCAATAGATTTATTGGTTTTAGAATTTTGGTTATTCATTTTTCAATAACTAAAAGACACTAAACAGTGATTCCAATCCCTTCCAAAACAAGACTTTCAGACACAGTTGTCCCAGAAATAAAAATTTTGTTTTATAAAATTATATATCAAATGTATGTTTTTGTTTTTACTGAATAACAGTAATACGTATAATATTTATTAAATACAATAATATTTAATATAATGGCAATCATTTTGCTGTATTCTATAGGAATTAAAGCAACTTTCATAAAAACAATTTTTTTAAGTATACATTGAAAGTTGCATATTGAGTTAGAATGATANCCCCCCCCCCCCCCCCACACACACACACACACACACACAGACACACACACACACACACCACCACCACCAAATACAATATTTCCTTTACTCTAAACCTAAAACTAAACTGTAACCACTTCCCTAAAATCCCATCTTGACCCTTCAAAGTTGTGGGGCCCAAAGGGCCACTTAGTACAAAACCTATAGATTGGGGCCATAGTTTAACCTAAACGTTTTCGTGTGCGTATGTGCACATTGTATTTTGTATAAACAGAGGAGACAAGCAAACGCCACGCACAAAAATCATATTAATTGCGTATTAATCGCAATACTTTATATGATATCGCAATAATATAATATGATAAAATCATATTAATTGCGTATTAATTCTATATAATGACCGCTGGGAGGCGCTAAAAGAGATTAAATGCACATCTCAAATGATAACATTCCGTTTTTTTTGCAACAGTGTTAAAACCTTTAATCTCAGAAAACTGCTTTTTTGAGCTCTTTGATTTGAGCTTGACCTGTGCCGTAAGAAAGTTTGATCCCTCGCTAAACTGTTTTCACGGTGTGTGTTGATATGATGTTTCGACTATTACTGTGTGAATGGGATCTGCACACTGACTGACTGCTCTTAAACGTATATATGAACATCTTGAGAAATGGTGAAATAGTTTTTTCTTTGTTTCGTTCAGCGAGAGCAGCTGAAATGCATTGAGCTGTATTATTCCTGTAACCTTGAAGTAAAACACACACACACTTGCACCTTTTAATTGCTGCAGATGTGGTTACCAAGGAGATAAAGCACTGGAGATGAAAAGAGCCGTCTAGAGGGAGAATCTGTGTTTTATCTGTAGAGAAATCTGACAGGTTGTTGTTGTGTGTGTGTGTGTNAAAAGTAAGGCAGATTGATTGATTGAAAGAAAGAAAGAATGAATGAAAGAAGCAAGGGGAAGTATGATATGGTAGAAAGAGTAAAGAGTGGAAGAATGAGTGACAAAGAAATAGAGAGGGGTCTGACAAAAAGAAAGCAAGGAAAAGAGTCTGAAGGAAAAGAGTCAGACAGAAAAAAGGTGATTGAAAGAGACCGATTTTCTTTGTGAACTACTCTTGTTTTAAGAAACAGAATGCAGCGCATTAAGCCACCCACCCACCCACACACATACACAGTTCAGGTTTACATACATGTTCAGGTTTTACTTGGATGTAAATATGTTGATAAGATTTGAATCATTTTCTCTTGTAATTTAGAGATTATATTAGTGTATTATTAGTCATAATTACTATGTTAAACTATGTACTACTCTTCAAATTCAGAAGACGCTGGTGAGTTCAAACTCTCCAGATCTGAAACCCTGGGAGAACTGGACATGGGTCGAGACCCTTGCTCATGTCCCCTAGTAATACCAAAGTCTTTTATTGTGATTGTTTATTAAAGCCTCGAGCTGGACCTGATGAAAGTGATGAAAACTCTGCTGATGAAAAAGCTCATGAATCTTCAGCTTCTCCCACAGTGGAGGAGGGGAACGCTTTCCATCATCTGCACAACAGATCGTTACATCAGGGACTCATAGTTACAGATTATGTTATTAAGAAACCCTACAGCGTGGTTTGTGTGTGTGTGTGTGTGTGTGTGTGTGTGTGTGTGTGTGTGTGTGTGTGTGTGTGTGTGTGTGTGCATGAGCACGTTAATAGAGCCAAGAAGAATTAGATTACAGTTCAATTTTATAACTGCTTTCAAGAGCACAGTGGTAATGTCCCTCTTTCTCTTTCTCGTCTATCTTTCTGTCTTTTTCTCCCAGTCTATCGTTTTTGGTCTGTTTGTCTATCTCTGTCTCTAATCCAGAATCTTTCTCTCACTATATTTAAATTGAAAATACCTTTTTTGTTCCACAGCGGGGAAATTGCATCTTACAACAGTAGAAAGAATACATTTAGGAATATACATATAAATAAACACACATCTTTGTATAAAATAAATAAGTAAACAACATACACACATAAACATACATAACACATGCACACATGCAAACACTTACTAAATAGACTTAGTAAGGCTTAGTACACCAGTTTTGATTGTGGGTTTCTCTTCCACTATGCCCTTCTCTTCCTCACTAGTTTTCTTAGTAACTGCAGTATAAAAATGCAGTTGATTTGAAGCTAGTTTATAACATGATTAGGTTGCAAATAAAGCTAGCGCTTCATTTGTTTTACTGTCCACCAGAAGGGTTAAGCCATGTTCTGTGTTTAAAAGAGAAGCTGCAGCAGTCAGTAGTTTGAACCGAGCTGTTGTGCTCCAAGGGCAGAGCTGGAATTCATCAGAGACCTTTGAAAAGGTTGAAATGGCTTTCATGGCTGTAATGAAACCAAACATATTCAAATTCTGCAGCAGCAGTCTGATTGTGAGCTTGATCAGCTTTTTCACTTCTTTACAGGACTGTGGAGTTACTATGGTGAATATATGAAAACAAACTCATTCTATAACATATAGAGAGACGGAGTACACTCTACAACTGAGGAGAAATCACATAAATATAGGTAGGAATGAATGGGCGCTATATGGGGGGTTTTAAAGTCTAGTTTAAGGTGATAAAATTGCATAAAATACTACAAATGCTAAACATCTTAAAAGCAGTTTTCAATTAAAGATACAGAATCAAGATTATAGGGATTTGAAGCGGTGCACAGAAGAAACTGTAGAGTCTGTGCATGCCTGTCCGAACAGCATGGTGGACAGAGAAACAGACGTGATCTGTGTGTGCTTGTTTGTGTCTGACATGGATGCTCAGCTGGGTATTAACTCCATCTGTTCCCTTTCAGTGCCTTTCTCTTTCAGTACAGTAGGACATAGACACTCATTACTACTATGTGTGTGTGTGGATGGGGGAGGGAGGATTGGTGTTAAAGTACTGAGATGTCAAATCCACATCTTAATAAATAGATGTAAAACTATGCAAACATTCAAATATGTATTTCAAATTACTGTTTACATTTCTATTTCCCTATTATTCTATTCAAACATTTTATAAAATGTATAAATAGGCACAGGTATAAATAATAGAAATATATTTATATGTACAGTATGTGTGTGTGTGTGTGTGTGTGTGTGTGT
>SOMO01000022.1:661068-672352 GCA_028128575.1 Paedocypris carbunculus | reverse complement strand
AAAATGGGAAAAAAAGCGTCGTTATTGATCCAGTCACACTATGCGTGGCTTTATCTCAGTCGTCATAATTCCACTACTACATTTTGCGAAACTAGTTTAGCCTCGATAATCTGTACATCCGCATGGTTTTTCTACATTGTATTTTTAACTTCCCAATGATCATTACATTTTACAACTAATAAAACCCTTCCGGTGCTAGTATGAAACAGGAAAATCAGGAATTGATGTTTTAGATAATGACCGAGGACGAGTCTGAGGCTAAAATCAACAAACCACAAATGGAATTTTATTTGGGACAAACAAGCAAAAATGAAATGCTTTTGAATGTTCATCTTTAAACTATAAAAAGTGGTTTCCAGAAATAATAAAGATTTATCTCAAAAGATTGACAAATTTAATCTCATTGACTAAACAGTCAAACATACATGACTCACTCATTTATAAAATAGTAGTACTGAATGACGGCTAAAATAAATCACTGAACACATTTAACCAGGTTAACAAACTGAACCACATTTTGCTGGTCGATTGCCAGAAAACCAATTCAGGCCAGAACTGATGAAGCCTTGTTACCCAATGATCCTATGAACTATTAGCTTCCTGGTTCATGAGAGCAGTCAAATCCTGCTTGGTTTTATCCAGGGCAGCCATTTTTGCCCGGCGACTTGGCCGGACTGACTGAGGCTCTTCTGGAACGTTCTCTTCATCACTAGAGCGGCAAGAGAAAACACAGTGAGGATTAAACGCATCCAAACAGTGGTAATGACAGTGGACAAAGGAGTAAAGAGTATCTGAAATACATACTAGAGTAAAAACATGGATACCTAAAAATAAAATTACAAATCACCAATTCCAAGAAGAATTGAGTAAAAGTTGTGAAGTAAATAAGTTATGTACAACTTGATTTTTGTACTCATACTGAATGTAGACTCAAAACCAAGAAATGTAAAAAAAATAAATAAATAAATAAAATCTCAGTTTTTTTTTCTAATATAGAAATGAAATGTAACACCTCAATGTTTCAAAATGGCAGAACAAAACAGATAAGAACAAAATAGAGTCCAAGTCAAACAAATGTGCACGTGTCAATTCACGTGGTTTAGCTCATAAATAGCATCCAGAACCTTCAGCACCCTACAGATGGCGATATCACCCAAGAAATTAATCACCCAAGAAATTAACCATGGTTTATTCACAATATAACGAGTAATGGTAAGTGTCTATTCAAATGTAGTGGAGTAAAAAGTACATGTAGTCAAAAATGTAGTCAAGCAGAGTAAAAGTTGCTTATTTTTTGATGCCCAGTAAAAGTACAAAGTAATCAAAATACTTGGGTAAAAAGTCCATTTACTCAAGTACTTTACACATTACTGGTAAAGGACGAGAAATCACCTTTCGTCAGTGGACATGTTTGCTTTACTGGCTTTCCTTCCATTCTTTGCAGTGGACGACTTTTTCTGACCTGAAGTAGAATCCACACATTAATAACAAAATTAGCTTTTGTGTGAAAGAGGAAATGGTTACGAACCTTTCTTGCCACGTTTGGGCTTTGCCTCGTCCTTATTAATGGTCTCTGAAACAAAACAAATGAATGGGAAACTCGTAAAACAACTAATGAAACAACATGATGTTGGAAGGTGGACTCATGTGATTGTGTGTTCGGAGAAATTTTCAGCAGAGTACGAGGTTGGGCAGAATGACAGAAAGGAGGGTGAGCTCCAGCACCTTCTGCGTTATCCTCCACGGCAAGAAGAGCAGCATCTGTGTGGCCCGCTTCTTTAATAGGAAGGTTTCTGTTCAGCTGTTTGCACAGCTTCTCAATCAATCTCGTGCAGAACTTGTCTTTTATTTCCTATACACACACACACACACACACACACACACACACACACACAAGACACAACAACATTGAGTCCCCATGACACGTTCTCCACAAAAGAAACCACCAGTGAAGGAAACAAAAACACAGACAGACATGACAAATAGAGAGAAAGAGTAGGAAACAAAAGGAAATAAAAACAAAGAAGTATGAGAGAAACCGTCAAAAGAAAAAAAAAAAAAAAAAAAAAAAAAACAGCATGAAGAAATAAAGTTAAGGAAAAAAATTGAGAATAGGACCAGTCAAAATTGAGAAAGTGCCTGAAGAAGAGTGAGAAATTGAGATGAGTCTATGGCATCACCTCCAGAATTTCCTTTAAAAGCAGCATCAGTTCAGTGTTGTCTGCTCCAAGTTCCGTGTGTATGTCCAGCCAGCCGAGTGTCTTACAGTACAGTCGGACCTCGGGAGCTGTGACATCCCTCAGGATCTCATTACACACTCGCAAGGCCAGAGAGTCGTGCACGGACGGGCCCTGCACAACACAACTCTTTTCACAGAAAGCTCTCAACATTGTCCAGCAGTGATGTATTCTGGGTAGTTCACCTGCCCCACCGCAGTCTGCACCAGAGCACTGGGCCGTGTCAGTTCCACAAGGAGATTGGCCACGTTGGACGTGTCAATAGCAGACAGGGGAGAAGTTACCGGAGCATTGAACAGGGTTCTCATGGTGGGCAGGAAACACTGCTCCACACACTCCTGGTTGGACCTAAATGAGACAAGGAAAAACCAAGAGAGTAAGAAGGGATGGGGCTGAATCCAAAAAAGATGTTTTATGACCAAATGTATTTTTCTGATGGAAGGGTCTAGAATGATTAAATCTTACGCCACAAACGCACTAATTTCTAGTATGTGAGGTCGCCAACTCACTAATTGTATCGGACACTTCAGTGACCAACAAAATGCTGGTTATTTGTGTTCCGTACCTGCTGGCGCGGCCATACAGCTGTAGGAAAACTCCCAGGCAATGGCGCAATTTCTGGTCATCTTCCGTCACTGGGTTGTACCACAGAAGAACTAGACGGGACAGAAGCTTTGGGCTGATGATTCTCCCGCAGTACATAAGCTTGGCCAGACCTTCAGCCGTCACAGTCCGCAGCTCACAGATCTAAAAAAAAAAAAAAAAAAAAAAAATAAAATACAGACCACTAATACATTTGTACAACAGTTGTCTACCAGTGTTGCTGAGCTTAGTTCAAGAACCACTTTAAATCTTCAAGAGAAGTGACAAAAATAATGATTGATAGCTTTCCCGAAGCAGAGCTGGTGTTAAGAACACCAAGGTTGTGGGTTCAAATGTTAGATGATTGCAATGAAAGTTGTTTTGGTTGATAGCAACTGGAAATGCAAATGGAATGGAATGTCTAGTAAGATCTCACTTCAGCTTCAGTATCTTCAACTCACAAATATATGAATCAGCCTTAGAAACATTCATTTTCAGCTTAGTTTTAAAATGACAGGACATTATAAATGATGCACCAAAATGAAAATTCTTCGCCGAAACCGAAAGAGTAAAAGCCTGGCAGAAAACTGAAAACCAAAAAACCGAAAGAATTGCATTTATTGCTATGGTGGTGTACTAACTTTACTAAAACTAAGGCATTGCAATTGCATACATTAGTAATGAAGTTTCAAAGAATACATGAAACAAAATGTGTTACAAATATGCAAATATTTATCATGTATACTGCAACATTCAAGAGTATAAAATATAATTCAAACTAAAATGTTTAACTTTACCTACTGGCCTACTACTGAAATGTTGTGAAATTAAAAGTTCCTCCGTTAAAAATTGCATTTAAGTTTAAAGTGCATTCAGAGCAAGTGCAAAGGATACAACATTTTCTCTGCAGGTCTTAATAATAGTATAAATAGGTTGATGTTGAGCTTGTCATCTGACTGACATTTGAGAAAGATTTGAGACTGCATTTAAATAAGGCCAGTGGATAGAAAATATACATCTTGCAGAAATATACAATGTCACATATAAAGTAGCCTAAAACAAAATAGCCTTTGTATTAGTATTATTAAAAGGTACTTTCTTGCAGGATTTCACTGAACTTATCAGACAACGATGGTGCAAACCCTTCATCTGGTGCATGGAGATGAGTCCGTTTTCTGCTCTGCTCCACGCCGGTTCTGTGCATCGTTGCCGGTATTATTTTCTTTATAACGCGGATCAAGTACAGCCGCGATGAGGTGCAGAAATTTCGAACATATTTCTACGGATCGTGCGCTGACAGACTCTAAGCGCGGACTTTTCATAGTTTTTACCATGCGATAAAAGTAATAACGTCTGCTACAGATGCATCAGATGAGCTGCTTTCTTTAGTTTGCTGCTCAAACGGAGTAAGAAGAGAGAGAATGTTCTCTATTAAGAGCCACTGGTGTGAAGTGAATGTCGCGGGGAGCTCGTGATGTTATGCAGCCACTGGAGCTCTCACGGTCTCTGCTTACGCCATCAACTTTCGGCCATGTTTCGGCCGAAAACGGAAAATGCACTTTTGGGCCATTTTCGGTGGCCGAATATTTGGTACATCCCTACAAATGAATACTGGAAGTGTTCAGCTTGAAATAGTACATACAAATTTAAAAAGAACAGAGCATGTGCATTTTCTAGTACGAAAGAAATAGGACTGATTACTAGTAAGTTAGTGGTGGCGTTAATGATCAGTGGTACCTCACTGTCGAGGAACTCCGAGAGCATTTTTAGGATGCTCTGGACGGTGCTTTCCTCTTCCTCAGCTTGTTGCTCAGACTGTCTGCTCAGCGAGTCAGGTGATGGAGAACCTGGGGCGACGGGAGGTTTGGTTTGCAGGATGTTAAGGCCGTTGAGGAGAAGCTGGTTAAAGATAGCACGAAGAGCGCTGATCTGGATTTTTGGCTCATCCAGTTGTGTGATCTACAAAGACCAGAAATAAAATAAAGCCTTGGTCTGTGTGGTTTCTGTTGTGTTTAATGCTGGTTTGTTAGGAACTACCTGCAGGAGAAGTATAAGGTGTGTGTTGGCAAAATCTTTATTGTGGAGAGCCGCAGTGCCCAAACAGACAACAGCCATGTTTCGAACAGCAGGATTTGGGCTAGACACACATGGCAAAACCTAAGAATGAGAGAGACGACAAATCAAAGTTATGGCCGTTTCACAGAATGTTAGTTTAACAACAGAGATGAGAATATAAGATTTTGTGGAGAAAAAAAAAAGCCAAGACCAATAGATCAACACAAAAAAGACCATCTATCAGTGTAGGACAGAAAAAGAAAGTGAAAAAAGTAGAAAAAAAGAAAGGAGAAAAGCTACATATCATTGAAGAGTACAATAAACACCATGGCTTGTTCTGTCATCCAGTGATGAAAGTATTTGTGTCAAGCAATAAATTCTGAATATTCAAAAAACATTGAAAGCTGGATAGAAAAGTTGATTTTAAATCAAGAATTGGTCTCCTAAAATGGCGTTACCAGGGACTCAATCAGAGCCATCATGGTGGAACAGATTCCTCTCTTCAGGTTCATCTGCTTGAACAGCTCCGCACACATTGTCAGACATTTCAGCAGAGTCTCTGGATCATTCTGAAAGGGAAAACAATGATGCTTTTCACTTGGGTTAAAGATAATGTAATCTGTATATGCACACAGAATTTAGTTCTACAAAAGATTTTGTTTTTATAACTAACAAAGAGTGACTAACCTTCTCCACGCGTTGTGCTATCGAGATGTCAATAGGCTGTGAGGCTTCCAGAGCAAGTTGGTTTTTGAGCTCTTCCAGCTTAGAGATCGAGTTCTTCAGTTCGGCCGCACGGCTGAAGTCCTGACAGCTGATGCAGTCCTCCAAACTCTGGTTTGCCTCTATGATCTGCACACGCACCTCGGCCAGCTGGCAACGCAGGGTTTATTACGATTCACTCAAGTCGGGTATGATCTACAATTAATTAATATAGATGACTTACTTTGACTTGTTTCCTGCGCTTTTCATTCTCATCAACAGGTTGAGCAACTGGAATGATGGGCTCTCTCACATCAGAGATGATTTCAGCAATCTAGAAAATTACAAGAACACAAACCACAGGAATCAGGATGAAGCTTCATGACAGCATAAATATCGGTATTCATGTATTCATACCATCCAACAGGGTTTCAAAGGTGACAATCATTCACAATTGTCACAATGACAAAATTCACTGGACTAAAAGAAAATCATGCCATTTTTCAATACACCCAGACATTAAGCAATCACGTCATATTTCAATGTACTTGTAATTTCAGTGTAAACCTTTGGACTGTTTTGGGCTAAAGGTGGTAATATTAGAATAAGTCACTTCTGGGTGAAAGTCCACCAATCCATCAAAAGCCCTAGCTCTAGAGTCCTGAGTGCTGAAACGTCATGACTGTTTGGCCTCCTGAACAAGTTTGGCCTCCTGAATTCAAATTATTACTTCAAAAAGCAGGAGTTTATGATGTGCCTTGGAAAAAAGAGTGGAGCTAGTCAATAAAATGTACATGATTTCTACTGGCTGCACAGTGGAAAATCTGCTACATTTTTGCCACATCTGCCACAAGAAAAAGTTTTCTTTTTCCACATCAGTTTGAAATAATTAGGCCTTACAATTTAGAAACGCAAGTTCTATAATTCCTCAACAACTGACCATCTGAATCTTCTGTGTGTCATCTCGAACGACATGGATCAACTTCTCCACCAGCAGACCAATCAGAGACATGAGAGTGTTGGGCAGCACTAGAATCTCCTGCAGCACTGCCATCACACGCTTTCTAAATCAACAAAGATAAAGAAATGTCACCTGTCTGCTGTAAATGTACAATAATTAACATCAGCAGACCTGCCGCCCTCTTCAGAAGTGTCCAAACAGCCCACTAGCAGAATCAGCTGCTGCCCAACAAACACTTGGGTCATCACCATCTCAAGCTGCTCCATGTCAGCCTTCTGCTCATCAGAAAGCCGAGCAATGCTGTTCAGATAACTTAAGAAAAGAGAGAGAAAATTAAGCTTTTCACAATTTCAGTTGGTTACCTATACAAAACATAGATTCGGAAATCAACACTCACCTGTACAAGTAATCAGCAAAGATGGCCGCCTCAGGAAGTAACTGCTCCAACAATTCCTCTCCCTCATTTCCTTGAGCTTTGACAAACTCACACAGCGCTCTCCAGTATAGAACGTTTTCACAGGTGAGCGAGTCCAAAGGAATTAGTTTTCTTTACACAGAATAAAAAAAAAAAAAAACATTCAGTTGCTTTTCTGGAACCTTTTTGAAATTGTGAATACATATTTTGTTTGTATTGCATTGAAAAGAAACAGGAAACATTTAGCTAAATTCTGAAATCTCTAATCAAGTGACCATTTAAAACCAATAACTGACTTCTCATCAAGCTTGGCACCATTTTGCAGAAGCTCATCAGGGCTGGAAGTCATGGAAAAGATGGCGTGCAGGGCCTTCACAGCTGTCTCAGCAGAGTTTTCAACATCGAGTTTATGAAGCAACTGTAAAATATCTCCCTGCAGCAAGCGAAGCCACGCAGGCAGTAGATGAGTTTTAACTACCTCCTTCACTGGATCTAAGTTAGAGAGAGTACGAAATGTAGAGTTAGGGTCAAACTATCAATATGAATGAAACTGGAAAAACAAAGAGTGAGTATTTTCATACCAGCAGAGTCACTGAGACCATCTTGCAAAAGACTGACTCTCTGAGCAATGGTCAGAGCTCGGATGTGCACTTTCTCCGCAAGCACCTGCCACAAACACACGCAATAATCCTTTATATTGAGTTTGTTTATATTTACAATATAAGAGTATAATTGTTTATAATCAATTATTGCACTTCATGATTTGAAAACAATGTACTTTACCATAAAGAACTTTAACGGGATAAATTGTATTTTAACAAATCATATGAACATGTGTTTTCTATTTGTAAATAAAAGTATTGTTTTAGAATTTGGGATCGGGCCCAATATTAAATGACTCTGATCGGTAACCCAATCATGAAACATGTAGAAGCATGTTCAACATCAGCAAATAGGATTCAGAATATCATGTTACCTGATAGGCAAGTTTTCTGACTTTCTCCTTGACGTCACGAGTGCGCTTGTAAATTTTTGGGAGCGTGGAGGCAGAGGGAGCGATGCATGACAGCACGGCACGTCGGACCTCTGGGTTTGAATCATTTTCCAGAAGCAATACATACGCTGCAGACACAAAACACCACCAGAACATAAACAGTTTTATAGTCAGCTTCATTTGTCGTTTCATAGCAAATTCCAATTTCATAGTCTATTGTTTAAATAAAAAGACCACAACTGCTTTAAGAAAAAACAAAACAGGGTTTAAATGGTTGTAATTGTGAGCATTACCATTAATAGTTGGACAGTCAGGGTTACTGGGATCCTGGAGTCTGGCCATGGCCAGTGCTGCCTGAATCCTGACATTAGGGAACTTGTCTGTGACTCTGACCAGCATGGCTTCATGGATCCGGTCACACAGATCATCATCTATTTGGGCATTTTCACTCAAACTGCCCAGCATCTTATTCACAAGCTGACACGCACGAAAGCGCACAGCATGACTATTAGCATCATGAGACTGTAGAAATAAAGAGGTGGATGATTATTACGTATGAAATTAACTACATGCGATCGTAATAAACCAAAATGAGACAATGAGCATGTCAGTAGCCTACCTCCAACAGGAAATTGAAGATGAAATTCAGAAAGCCATTATCGTCGTCATCTTCCTCCTCTTCCTCCCCTGCCTCAGTTGCTGGCGGTTCAAAACTAGCAGCAAACTTGGTGACAAAATCAATGACGTTTTCTACCGCAGGCTCTCGGGTGTAGACAATCATGGCATACTTCAGACAGCGGACAAACTCCTCATGGAACTCACTCTTATCATTTAACTGCAAAGACAGGATAAAAATATTAATTTATTAGACCAATAATAAACAAAAACATGGAACTAGTGAAAATGACGCTTAAGAAGGTGGTTATATTGATACAGGACTCTCTGCAAAAGTATTAGTTTCTTTTTTTAAGATGTTATTAATCTCATCTCACACTGTAGCTAAGAGTGTCATAATTCTCCAAATCCTATATTCGATTATATTTTCGATTCTAAAATCACGGTTCGGTTTGATTTAATTCTTAATTTAAAAAGAAACATTTGAAAGCATAAGCTATGCCATTTTAAGACTTTTACGCAATATATCCACAATACATCCCTACCGGATTTAAGTTCTGACAACAGGGTCTCCTGCCTTGGCAGTCATCATGCTCTCCTTTGGCTGTTTGTTGGAGCTGTTAGGTTGACGCGCTGCACAAGCCACGTGACAAGGTGAGGGGGGGGGGGGTAAAATCGTGACACCCCTAACTGTAGCATAAGAAAAATTGACTCCTATGAAAAATTGACGCCTCCTTGATGATAAATAAAAGTACTTTGTTAAAAAGTGGGGGCAGTTTAAGTGTTTACAACTTGAATCTGTACACATTTTGTAAATGAAAGATTAATGGGAGATGAGTACAAATGTAGTTTACGTTGGTTCTAGATAGCCATGTTACACAAACATTCCAGAAAGAATTGTCTATAAACTATGCCACCATACCTTATTATACATGTTCTTTAAAATAGCGACCAGTTTGGCCTTGTTAGTGTGAGGTTTCTGTGCTCGACTGAACACTTCTGCAATCTCTAGCTCAGCGTCTCCAGACATGGTGATGCTCCTGGGATACAAGAAATGTTTCAAATAAAGTTCCACAATTCAAAATTCACAGTGCATACCCCTCAACATACACATTACACAATGACAAACATTTAAATATATATGTTTACTTGCCTTTAGTTCTTAAGATTAGAAAAGCAATAGCAGTAAAGCACACCATGTTAATGCACACTTCACATTAGAGCTGCACGATTAATCGTTAAAAGACCACATTCTTGATTCTACCCCTGACCCCACCCCCCGCAATCTGGATCCAGCATTTATACAATCCTGCCAAACTCTAAGCTTGTGCGCCACACACAATCATTAAACATTTTTAAGCAAGGATGATCTTGCATTACTTCTGTCATATTTTGGGGCGCCGCCCTNAAAAATAATTGAAAATAATCCAATGCAAGTCCATTGAAATGAGCCTTTCCTACTTTTCTACTCTTTCTGTGTTTTCATTAGAACAGATGTTGTCGGGAAGGAATCGACTTACTGAATCACAGACATTTTGACTTCCAAATGTTGTTTAACTCTTCTCGCCGCTCTTCCATCCACCTCTCCCTCTCTTTTGATGTTTCGCGGGCAGATTGTCAGGTTTGTTTTTAGCTCGGGTTTATAAAGGCATTTATTTTGGACTCTGTTTTTTTTATTGAATGTGTGAAGGCATATTTAAGCTGAGATAGCACCGAGACAGATGTTTGTGTCTTATTCCATTGACGCATTGTCTGGTGGGCTTCTCGTACACCTGCACCCAAACGTGGCAGATTGAAAGTCAGCACATGTCAGGACACTGCCTTTACAGATGCTTTAAAACTTTAAAATAATCTTGCTGACAGGACGGCTTGCAATTATGCTAATCTATGCACTATTTTGCTAATGTTTTTTATAGGATTACAAAGAAAAATACAAAATGTTACCTATGGTAGATCTAGTTACAGCATCTCTCTCTCTCTCTCTCTCTCTCTCTCTCTCTCNCACACACACACACACACACAAATTGTCTAAATGTGGCAACATCGCTTTAAGGCTTTTTGACTTTGTCAGTAACACTTACCTCAACAAAACTATAATATATATATTTTTTAATTTACCAATTATTACAGTAAAATGCTCTAACTAAAAATATAGCACTGCCTGTGCTATCCTAAAAAGATCAGGCAAACAAAAATGATAAGTGAATTTCTGCGGAGAAACTGACATCCATCTCATCTTCCAATCATGTGGAGTGTTTACCTGCACAAAAAGTAAAAAATAAACAAATAAATGTGGGAATGTTTAGACCAGTAACATCAGTACAACCAAAGAGACTGTGGTGTGTGTCGTCTTCTTGACTATCAAAAAAAAATCACAAAAGACACATCACAACACAACAATGTCACAACAACCAGACCAGTCAGTGACCCCGCCCCACTAACCCCAGAGACAGAGCTGTAGGATCTGCCCAACCAGTACCAACACCTAACAAGCCAGCAGTGTAACAACTGGAAGAAATATATTTGCATGTTGCAGCTCATTTGTAAAAAGGTTTGTAGCCAAGAAAAAATGTATTGGGAAAAAAAATGTTCTGTAGTTCTGGATCAAAAATGACTCTAACACCATAAAATGTTATAAACGGTATATATTGTTAATAATAAAGATACATAAAAAAACATTTAAACTAAATTTATACAAATGAGTGTTGTATTTTCCCTCAGTA
>SOMO01000022.1:622411-639681 GCA_028128575.1 Paedocypris carbunculus | reverse complement strand
AAGCTGCCTTACCAAGTTAAATTTTCTCACCCCATTGGCAGATAATTTTACTTGATTTAGTTTTACTCATTTTGTTTCTTATTTTCTTATTTTTTCACGTGGATTTTTGCAGTGTATGTCTTGAACAAGTCACTCTCGTGTGTGTATTTGAGAACATTTTTGTGAACTCACAGTTGTGGCAGGTTGCTCCTGTGTAGCCGGTTCCTGAGCAATCGCAGAAGAACGTGTTCCAAGACTGGGAACATTTCCCATCATGCTCGCAGTAGTTTGGAAGACACCTTCATGGAAAAGAGGAAACTGATTTGTCTTCTGTGACGACACAGATGGAGCAAAAAAGATGGAGCAAAAAAGACGCCCCAATTGCACGGCATCCTACGCTACAATATGAAGTGGTAATGTATTTGCCGCTCGGATGTGCTTGGCATCAATCAATAACCACAAGTGACTATTAGGAAAGAGATGAGCGGCGCTGAAAGCTCACGAAGGACGCATCAATTGTGAGATACATTGAATGGGCACTCAAGGGTGAGAGGAGAAGACAAGCCCTGAAAGATTGCAAATGTGGTTTTCAAATCTGAAGTCATGGAAACGAGACGAAATGCACCTTATTGTTGAAAAGACGCACTCCGTTTATTTCCGTACTGACCGTTATTTCATTCCCAAGAAACAATTTTTGTGAATCAAGGATTACAGTAGCTGTGTTTTATTTAGCCTGCTGTATTAACTGCGTAAGAGACAGTTCTCAGAAGGAAAGTACAATTTATTTTTTGAAACTACAAAAAGTGTTTTTATATTGCGTTGTATTGTAGCCTCCTATTCAAGTGCTGCGATCTTTTATTAACATTCTGAGATTAAGTCAGTTGATTCAACTGACTCAACACAGTCAACATAACCCATAGTCTGAACACCGGTGAACGATGTACATTTTTCTTTTTTAAAGACTTTTTTTTTCCTAATTCCGCATAGCGGCTTTGCGTTGGTCTTGGACTGTATAAATAAACTTGAACTTGTTTGATGAATCAGAAAATCAGATCACGTTTGTCAGCTAAATAAGTAGTTAAACAACTAACTAGTTTAGTTAAGCAAGTCATGGTGACTTTGAAGGACCAGATTTTGCTCAGAAACAACTCAAAGCTTTGGTTTCTAGTAAATAGTACTTTCAAAAGTACCTACATTTGTTGCAGTATAAACAAATGTAGGTACAAAGTATAAATGCTATTATGTTATAAAAATATTTCTGTAGAAGTAAAAGTATCAGCTCAACTTTTTACTCAAGCAAAACCACTGGTACTAGTACTGGCAAAACTACTTGAAGTAAAAAAAGTAATGGTATTGCAAGGAAAAAAATGTCCTATTATATAATATATAGCCTGTTCAAAAAGAGTTGTTATTGCTAGGGTGACCATATTTTGATTTCCTATTTGATTTCTATATTTTGAACTTGAGGAAACTTACTTCCTTACTTGACACCTCTGGTAAACAGAACAAATTGTTCTTTGATCGCTTCGAAGGTAATTTTTCAGATGTTGTTTTATGGTCTTTTACTGGGAGCAGACGTCTTGTTTGACTTTTAAAGATTTCAGTGTTTAAAGTCATTGAGATGCTTGAGGTTGGTTTCTTTAACATTTGGCCATGGCCTGTCTTATGTATGCACCCGGGTTTGTACATACAAACCTTGAGCCTTTTTCAATTTGCCCACTTAAGCGGGAGGCAATTTTACATCAATGCAACAGGTTGAATTATCAAAACTTGATGAAATCTAAAAAAAACGGTGATATGCAATGTATTTTTTTGCACATGAGGTTCTGTTAAGCGCGTCTAAAAACCCATTCCCGGCTTGTCAGAGGAAGTTCAGGTGTTTCGCTCACTCTTTATCGATCTGCCAGGACATATCATTCAGCTTGCCAAAGACTTTGGGCATAGCTTGAGGTTATACTGGGTGGTAAAAAGACAATGAAATTGGGAGGCGGAAAATGAGACTGATAGATACAGAGCAATAAAGAACAACAGCCAGAGACAAGGAGATGCTGAGTTTTGTCCTATAAATGATTTAGGACCGTTATCATTGGCCATCAAAGATGAGTCTACCTTTTTTCAGGACACTCTTCTTTCTTCTAGAGGACAGCCAAAATTCACAACTCGCCTCGCTTATCTTCATTTATTCCGGCCAATAAGCTTTACTGAACCGAAAGCAGAGGTGTATCTTCAACAGCCGTGGTACTCAGCATGCTTCACAAGTCTTTTTAATGACAGTGCTGCATCTCTTGTCACCAAAATGATCCTTTTCGTGCTCGTCCTTGGCTCTGCATCACAGCCGCATCCCCACAATCCACCAGATCAGTGCAAGCAAATATCATGCATCTGTTCTGGGTTTTGCTTCCCAACTAATCAGAATTAATTACAGTCTTTAGGGTCAGTGGATCTCAGTCGATATTTCTCGTGCCTCATTTTCGAAACCATATCAAATATATTCCTTGGGAATAGATATGCAGGCATGGATGGTGAATACTTAAATGCAGCGGTACATGGACAACCAGGCACTCGGCAACACTATTAAATGTAGAAAAAAATTCTGAAATGAAAAATACAAAACGCAAACGGAAAGAATGTTTTGATAGTGGCGATTGCAAGCCTAAAATTAAAAAGGAAACAAAATACTCGGAGTTCCCTTTTTAAATTAATTTATGCTTGATATTTTTTTTAAATCAGACTCCATCGAATTATTCCACTTGTGTTGAATCGTACTTTTGTGTTGTGTTAAAAGGTCTTTCTTTTAGCCACTTGTTAGCGGACTACTGAATATTAAAAGAAGGGCAGGGAAGTTCACGTCCTGACGTCACGACTACGTTGAGAGTATCCAATAAGAACATGGTGTTGTCCGGAGGACAGCTGTGATTTGCTCCAGCCACCCACAATCAGGAAACTAATGGATTGAAACACAGATGAACGTTATATATTTTCAACTTTATTATATATTTTTAAAGCTTTGTCTGTGAGGCAGATGCAGCCCCCAGAAGAGCCATATATGGTCTTAGGTTCCCGACCCCTGGTATGCATGGGATGTTTGTAAAGGTTGTGAACAAAAGTACTCGAGCTGAAGGTAAAACTGATGATCATAGCCTGTTGCTTGCGATCTGTGGGCAATCATGAAGACTAGCGAGGTGCCTTAAGAACAATTACACATTGTTTCAAACTGTTCGGTCAAAGGGCATTAGACATATTGACTGATTCTGAGTGGGTCAGAGATGGTTCTCTGGAACTGCTTTTCCCTCAGAACATTTACAGAACGTTGGCAAAGCCAAGGAAATCACAATTCATCTTCACGTTGGCCCTGCCAACAGTCATTTGCCCAGGTGCCAGGGCTGAGGATTTGCACTGTGAAGAATGTTCTGCACGTTGCCAGAAAGACCTGCAGAGACGAGATTGACAGGGGAGAATTTACGATCTCCTTCTCCTTGGCTGTCTTTCTCGTTCAGCAATTCTCTAGCCTAAACCTGGCAGTCTTCCTCTCTTTGTCTCCAGGCAATTTAGCTTTTAGTCAAATGGTTCCCCAAACAGAGGAGGCGCAACGTGCGTATTAGAAAATGACAAAACAAAATGCCCATATTTAAGTAACACTCTCTTTGATGGTCAAAACCTAATCTGATTACTACAGACCTCCATCTTTTGTTTCCTCTCGTACATTTTACTCTACAGAGTTCACAGCAAACGTAGTTTCAAACTAGAGCACTGGTTCGCTCCAGATTCTTTCCACCATCCCAAAACAGAATTCAAGTGACCTGAAGACACTATTCTTTTATGAGCGATTGTATGAGGTTATGAGTCTTGCGGTGTGTTCCCGGTTGACCACCTGTCCGGTTTATGTTCCTACCATCGGCCCAAAGACGATGCAGCCCAGACAAGGATAAAGCAGCTTAGAAAAGGCATGACATTTAGCTTTCTTCGGTTCTATTGTATTATTAGAATCCTTGGTCTGTCTCGTCTTGCATTCTCATGTTGTTGCTTTCTGACGGTCTGTCTCAGACTTTAATCCTGCCATTTATCTCCCAGTTGTGCATGTTGTGTGAGACCAGGATACTGAGGATGAAGGATAATGGGGGAAGCTGTCTCCAATGCTCATTCACAGGATTTATTCAAAATCGCCGTTCCATTGTTCACGGTGAGCAAGAATGTAATTGAGCTATGGTAGTCGGCTTGCATGAAGAACACACACAGAATCACGTGACCCACTAACATGTTCCATCGATATAAAAGTATAAAAAAAAATGATCTGTTTTATTAGTAGTAATAACCTTTAATTAGTTCCAGCATTGGAGATTTATTCCTGTGTCGAGACCCAAAGCTGTTCAAACTTTGCTCGTGGCTTAACAAAATGCATCTGCATGCTGTTTATTTCTCACAACATCATTGCAATAAGCATCTGTTCTTTTGAGTCGTTCGGTTGTATTTATTGAAGAAAAAAAAAGGATTGAGAATTAGTTTGCTAATCACTGGCAATGAACTAACACTTTGTCTTGGAACTGTGCTTGTTTGTGTCACTCATTATCTCAGAATGAGTGATTTGGAATAATTTATTTAAGAAGGAGCTTGTCATTAGCATATCAAACGGAAAGATTAACAGACTTACCTGTCTCGAATGCCACAGATGTCAAACTGGAGCCTGCTGAAGTTTCCTAGCAAGCCTTGCTGTACCAGAACAAAGTTGATTGGATGGCTGTTGATGACAACTGACCTAAGGCATCCTTGATAGGCCAATGTTGGATTCCGGCATCCCTGATTTGAGAGCACTGACGGACAACCTGTTCAGAAATGTATGTTATCTGGCTATATTAATCCAGCATTATGACATGCATCTACATCTTTAATACACAGGACAAGAAAAACACCTCGTTTTCTAAATCTCAGATTTGTTTTCTAAACCAACACAGATTCTTTAACTGGCTCTTCTTGTTTTCATGCTAAACTTCAATGAAACTGCAGTTTCAACTGGTGTTTACAAAAGGATTTTAAAAATCATGTTCAGGGATGTTCCGATTCAGTACTCAATACCAGGAATCAACTGTTCCATCAAACCTGAAGATAACAAAGCACTTGGGAAAAAGACGTGAACATTCATTGTAAGTGATTAAACAGAATTTCACAATGGTGCCAATAGAATTTTACAACAGATGTTTTCTCCAGTCTGAACAGTTACACTGTGTGAGAGATTGAAAGTGGACATTTTGTCCTATTTTGCCACATTTTGTGTGTGTGTTTGTGTGTGTGTGTGTGTGTACAAGGTTTTAGGTCAAAGTTGACCCAAAATGTTGGGTTTTTAAAATAAAGTGGGAACAAATGGTCACAAATGAGTTTGTGAGATGTGGTGTGACTGAGTATGTTTATTGTGTGTGTACAGAGATTGAGAGCTATGTAGACCCCAAATGCTAGGTTTGTGCGACTGAGTGTAAAAAATTGAATGTTGAATTGGTTTAGCCCAAATATTAAACCACTTATATTGGTGTAAAATTGCCTATGAATATGACCACTGCTGCTCAGACCTTTACAATAATTGCATTATTATGCTCCGATTATGGTCTTGCCTAGGTCTTATTTTCAGGTCTTGCCTTATATTTCTGAGCATCTAAAAAATCTCACCAAAATAAGATCTACTGACCACTAATCACTGAAACATATCACATGCAAGGTTCAAATCTCCTGAATCAACAAACCACAAACCTCCAATTAGCACATTCCTCCCGAGCTGGACGGTCTCCTTCAGCTGCATGGTTGATGGCGGTTCCTCGTCCACAGAGAGAGACGCTTGGAATCCACCCACGTTAATGGACACAGTGTGCCACTGGCCATCACTCAGGGCCTGACCTGGCAGATGAAGACACATAGCATTGTTACGCGTCAAACACTGAGCATTAATCATGCAGAATGACTGACACATCTGGGCTTCACACACTGGAGCTCAACATGTTAATCTGCATATGTCAGCTTGCGGAGAATCCTCTATTTCCCTGGAGAGTGACAAACCGAGATTCAGTGCGCTGTCTGGAATGGCAACCTGCCAGGCTTCCGCATCCCAAACTCAGTCAACACACAGGTGTCCCTGCCAAAGAGTGTTTTACAACGAAAACCCCTGTCTGAATCCTTAGTAAATGCTCCGAGGGCGAATGTGTGCACAGGTTTGGATTTTGTGCATGTGCAGAAACAAATGCAATCTTGTATTTTCATCCCTCAGGGAGATTTTTCTCTCACATCTGCGCTTCTACACACGAGCCAATTATAAAAACCGTAGTCTAAACAATGCTAATTCAAAGCGAGCAGATGTGATTTATTATTTTAAGGGTGTCGACATGGCAACTTCATATAAACAAACAAACAACAATTGTTATTCTGGTTTCCAGGTACGATTAAAATTAAAAATACTATTGTTCAAATGTTACACAAATAAAAGTAAAGCTACATAAACAGCAGAAGATCCGAAGAGTACAGTGGTACCCCGACTTTGACTATCGTATAAATGTTGGATTAAGATCGCGCGAGAGGAAGAATTGCTTTTTTACTTGATCCAGCTTTTCCACTCATTTTTATCTCCTTTCTTACTCAAAAGCTTGCTAGTAATGGGCCCGCCTGCTCAATTTAGTCTGAGCACTTCTGATGACGTCAGTTCCGCGTCCATAGTTTATCATTTGTAAAACAAAATGTTTGTCAGAATTCAAAAGGCATAACACGGATTACACAAACCACATGTAAAATGCGGCTCAGCTAACAAAATTCCCGCCTAACGAAATGGCCATCGGCAAGGATTATTTTCGTAAGTCTGGTATATCACTGTACTAGTATAATAGTAACTTGCATGAATTTAGAGACATAATTGCAACCACAAAATTCCTCTGTAGCATCTTATAGCATCTACAAACACTCGTGAAATCCAACCAAAATTAAATATTAAATGTATCTAAATGGCAAACACATGCTTGGTCCACACGTTTCCTAGCAAAATGCAAATTTTGTTGGATTTTTTGGTTTTAATCTCACATTTCCACCAGAAGAATTCAAAGCTAGTACAGTTCATGTGCTACAAAAGCTAAATTATTCTACTGTCTCTTTCTGATTAAGGGAAATATCACATCCGTACAAGGACACGTGTCTCACCGATGACTATGTCCGAACTTTGAAGAGCAGATCTGTGGTGCGTGAGTCTTAGCTGTCCGCGGACCAGAAGCAACAGCAGTCTCTCTGTTTCTCGCCTAAACCCGGTGGAGAGCAGCATCCCGTCTTTGTTCCATGTTCGGAACTGGAAGCTCACGGTCAGTTCTTCAGAGTTGGGGTCCACCGGAAGTGAAAGGAAGCTGCTACTGGAGCTCAAGAAGGTGGTGGAGACCAGTTGGGGCTCTGAGCAGGTGAAGCTCACGTTACCCTAAAACGATAAAGACTGTTACATTGTACATCAGTACAACCACATGAGCTTGTAAAGTTCAGTTAGCTTCAGTTAGTTATTCTAGCCTGAACTACTACTGAGTGCGGTAAATATTTCAGTGGCATTTTACTTCCAAACACCTTTGCATGCAAAAATATGTTCGTCTACGCCTCTGACAGGCTTTGCCCGCCGGCAAGCAGTCAGACCGATGAGGGAATAAACAGAAAGTCAAATGTCAGGACTTGGTACGTCTCCAGGGAAACGGGATAGTGTTCTGTTTTTAGACCAATAGACCAGGCACCAGACATGACGTTGGGCAATTCATTGATCCGTCTTCCTGTGTGGTCCCAGAAAGACTCTTCCAGTCTCAACTGGCATCAGTCTGTCAGACGGCCGAAAAAGCGAGTTTGAGCTGTGCAGGGCGGCGATGGCAGCGAGCGCGAACAAAAGAGTGAGCTTACAAAACCCGATCCAATAAATCTTCAATCACTCGAGCATGGGGTCTCACTGCTGTTCCTGGTGGGAGATGATGCTGTTGTTTAAAGCCAACAGAGTGTCCCTAACACGGTTCACTTGATTTGTAGGGGAACTTGGGTAATCGATGAGCGAGAGGGAAAATACATCCAGAATTTGTTGTCATGAATTGTTATTTCTTTGTTTAGAGCATTATAGCGCAACCAATCCATTCACACAGGAATCTGCTTCCTATGTACCATCTATTCATCGCTCAATCTAATCTCAATCAATTTTACTTTATTTTTTAACCTGCTAAAACACAGATTTAAGGCAGCTGTGGCCATTTGAGGAATTTCTGGATACGATTTGTTGGTTCAAACCCCAAACATTTTTCTGGCACTATAGCGTAACTGGGAGTGTGTGTGTGTGTGTGTGTGTGTGTGTGTGTGTGTGTGTGTGTGTGTGTGTGTGTGTGTTCACTTCCCAGTGTGTTTTTATGTATACAGTAGCAAATTTAAACTTGCAAGCTTTGTGCATACTTCACCAGGGGATGTGTACTTAGCCACGCTCACACTCAATCAAGATTCTCGACACTGCTAAATCAACTAGAAGCTATACAAGACATCTGCTTAAGTAAGAGGCACTATAGTGCGATAGTACGACATTAGAGAAAGTGCCATTAGAAAAATTTGTGTGAACCAAGCAATCTGTTATTCTTTTTAGAGCCACTTCCCTGAAAGACAAACACTTTCTTGTCTACTCTGGGTCTCTCTCTGTTTAACTAAGACTTCTGGAACCCAGAATCCCGTTCCTAATTTGGTTTTGACCAGATCAAGACACTTTCCCTCGCATTCCTGTCTTTAAACCTGAGGCCGATAACGGCCAATAACGGTCTTCTTTAGTCGTCATGGTGATAAATGTTATGCTGATAGCGCTTTTTAACAACAGAGAAATGATACATTTTGACAAATGTAAGTGTTCTGAGAATCATCTCTAGGCTTCTCTATGCTCTCACACACATCAAGAACCTTTTGAACTGCAGTCCTGGTTTAACGTTCCTCACTAGCTTTTTCGATAATGTTTGCACTGTGAACAAAACGGTTATGTGGGGAAAAAAAAAGCAACAAGGACCCGGTACATAATTTAGCTGAAATAAAAACCCTAATAACCATTCATAATGAAACATACATTGATTAGAATTTCCCAAGCCGCAAATCTGATGCTCCAAAGTGGCACTATGATTGCTCGAGAGCACCATGCCTCATTGCTTCACACTAATTGGGCTCCAAAGACCTTTTAGGAGTCTGTATAATACCCTCACTCAAAAACGACTACATAATTGAGAGAGAGGAAGAGACGCTGGCCAGTGTGGACATCTTCAGGGGTGGCATGGACTGAGTAGAGCCACAGATTCCCTGTCATTAGTGCCGAAGTTCCAGGAAACTTGCAACCAGTCCATTATCCAGATGCAATATCCAGCGTGTGGCTGAATTAATGGCAGGAGTGATTAGCTTTGCTCTGCTGTAGCTGACTGCACTGATGTGAGAAGATATGACAGTGGATGACAAGCCATTACACATAATCACAGTGGGAAACAGGCAGTGACAATACCGGAGCATGAGAATGAGATCTCGCAGAGATCCTTGACACGGGCGACTGATTCTTTGAGATTTGGGAATGAACTGAAACCGAACGATAAAGTGGGATTATGGCGGATGCTGCATCATAAAGTTGCCATTAAAGACATTGGTAAAACTTGCCTTCCTTTGATTAACAAATAAACGCGGCATATTTATGGTAAATATCGCTATGAATTCTAACAATGCAATGGTCGATACGGTCAACACATTTCGGCTGTGCGTTCGCACGAGAGGTGTGATTATGTGAATCCATCTCTCTCATTAAAATCCCTCTTTCATTTCAAAATTACAGTAATTTAGTTCTCAGACCGTTACGGTTGTTGCGGTTTTATGAGGTTTTCGACGGCAGATCCTTTATGGGTTGTAATCGAAGGCGCAAGGAGCTCCTGGAAACTGATTGCTCACCTTGTAAAAGATATTTTAATGACACAGTTCTCAGCACTTTGAGAATAATGTGAACAAAACCTCCATTCATCCACCTCGAAAGGTCCCTAGTGGAGCCATAGTAAACCGGCCGCTGGTCAAAATAAATCAGGTGAGCTCCATTTTCCATACAGTGGGGAATTAAATCGAGTTAAGACACGTGGGTGAAAAATGGAGGAAACTAATGAGAAAGAAAATATGAATTAATGCTCTATAAATCCATATTTTTTTTTCGAGTTTTAGCACAGCTCAGCATTTGGGCCAAGTGAAAACTCGTCTATGTCTATGGAAATTTCTAACTTTACTAACTCAAAAAACAGATGATTTCTAGTGTTTATTCTCACCACTGTGTAGATCTGTGGCTTGCGTCGCTTGGCTAGGTCGATGATGTTGGCTCCATTGTAGTAGAGGTTTTCCATACAGCCATGGAAGTTTTTACGCAGGAACGTGCCTGGTTTTCCTGGAAGAGGGATGCCTCCAAAGCTGAGCTTTGTGAATGGGAACAGAAATGGAGAACAAAGTGAGAAATTGCACAACTCCACAGCAATGAAGTCTCGAATAATCATCTGACAAGTTTTGTAACCAAACATATACCGGATTTTAGCAAAGCTCGCAGCAAGGCTGACTAAAAATACATTATAAAAAACATTCTAATTAAACCACGAAAACTATGATTGTTTTTTGAAAGTACTCTGAAACGTTCTCACCTCATAATCAACTTCGAGTGAATCGTCCCAGCCTCCCGTTCTCACATGCTTGGTGAGCTTGTCCACGGTGAAGTTTATCTGCTTATTAAAGCGCTCGATCAGGACAGAATGCCAGTGTTGGTCATCCAGAAGTCCCCCGAGAAACACAGAAACATGGCCGCTACTGGGGCGTGTCTTAGCGTCGTCTTGAAAGAGACAGAACAAGTTGTGAGTGCCTTTCTATTCTCATCATCATCTCTTGAATAATGTAATCATGGTAAGATTTCCAAAATGCATCATATTCATCCCAGTCCATTATCATTCCACCCATCTAGGCATTTTCTCAACAGCTTTTCCATTTCTGGGTCACGGGGAGCTGGTGTCAATCTCAGCAACTGTGCCCTGAATCGGTAGCCAACCAATCACAGAGTGGGACACACAAACACACTTTCCCACTTCTATGGACATTTTTCTAGTCCTCTATTGTTTACTAAGACCGTGGGAGGAAACTACAGTGTAGACCCCCAGAATGGACTTTAGTCTGAAACCAAGCCTTCATGATGTATGTACCAAACCAGACACAATCATATAATTAGCTATCGTTTGAGGAAATTCATAAAACTTCCAAATTACGCCGTCAACGCATTGAAATACATTTTTTCTTGGCATTTATAAAGAGTCGTTGAATTTTCCATGACTAGAAGGGCCCTTGTGAGAAAGAATTTTTAGATCTCCTTTTTAGGACTCGGAATTTATAATGCATTATTGTACTTTTTTAGACCGAAAGAACAAAACAAAGACTGTTAATCCATGAATGAGGGGAACGCCGCAAAGTGTTTAAACATTGAGAGTCACTTGAGCGAGGGTTAATGCATCTGTGAATACAGACTGTTCCGGTAAAACAGCATCAACTCGCTGGTAATCACGGCGCTCGCACCCTAATTCAGTCTGAATGCATGCGCTAATTCAACAAGGCTCAGAGATTTCGAAGATTCTACATTAGAAGCCTCTCTCTGTCAGTTTGTATGATTTAATCTATATAATTAAATCACAGATTTGGTCTCTTTATCATATTTTTATTCGTTTTAACAACTAACTCAACCCAGTTGTGTCACTGGAGATTTCCCCTTGTCCAAATGACACAAATATAGAAAAAAACTGTGATTAAATAGAGTGAACTACAATATGAGACATTTTTAGCTTNATAAAATTAAAAGCATAAAATAAACATCATGTCAGATTTGCATGAATATTTGACAAGAATTTTACTTCTTTTGACTAATGTGATATATGTTGGACCTTAATAAGTCTATTCCCTCATCTTAATTCAAACTATTTTAATCTTTGAATGTTATTTTAATACTGGAATTAAATGAAAACACTAACAATTAATAATAAGCATGATTATTAAGTTTGTCTCGGACTAAGAAAAGCGCTACATAAATAAACGTTTATTTCCTTTAGTACCTTATTTTGGTGGTCTGCAAGAGTGAAAAGCAATTGAGAAACAAATAGCTCTTGAACCAGACAATCCTCAGACACTTTTTATTTATTTATTTTATATTTTTAAAAATAAATAAATAAAATAATTTAATAAAAAAAAAAAAATAATAATAATTATAATTTTTTTATCGTTAAAACTTTAAAAAGCAACGGAAGAAATTCTCACCCAAATTGATATGCAGTGCTAGCTGGCTCCTATATAGCTCAAGGGTGATGTAATCTCCCCTTTGCCCCTCTCCGTGCACAAGGACCCCGTCCGCACGCTGGCTCTTGAACCGCAGCGAGATGACATCTTTTACAGTGCTGGTGGATTTCTGATTAAAGCGGTAAAGCAGAGAGCTCCGGCCATTGAAGTCTGCAACGTCCGACTCTGAGTGATGGAACAGAAATGAAACAAACATGAACAAGTCATTAATATTAAGCATGATCGATCACACCGCTTAACAAGGAGAGTTCCAGCACAATGAAATTCTGTCAACACTTAGGAAAATAGCAAAAACAGAATATAAAAAATGAAATTAAAAGCATAAAATAAACATTGTGGCACATACTATAAAGAAATTTATTTATATGTTTTGAGTTGCATGAATGTTTTACAACTTCTTATTTAGACTAATGTGATGCATATTTGGCCTTAATAAGCCTACAGTATTTCCTCAGTTTTATTCCAATAATTTTAATCTTTAAAAAACGTGATTTTTTTTTTTTTAAACAATTGGTACTGGAATTATTCAAAGACATTAACTACGTACTAAAACTAAGCATGATTGATTAATACTAATTATGACTCTTCAGTCTATGCCATGGCCAATCAGAGCACCTGATTAGAAGGCAGAATCTGAACTTGGATTAGTGGCCACCCAATCACGTACTTGTCACAGATCTCACCTTGATGTCATGTCGGACTTTTATGTGTTTAGTTCCCGGACTTTTGTTTTGACACGCGCCTCAGCGCGCCGCCATGTTTCATGTTCAGTGTCCTCGTCCGTCGTAATAACAACCAGGTGTTTCCCGTTCGTCGTGTAATCATGTAGTGTATTTAAGTCCTGTTTAGTCTTTGTCTCGTTGCCAGTTTGTCAGTTCATGTAGCTTGTCACTCTCGCCTAAAGTTCTTGTCTCGTCGTGTTCATGTTCATGTATTCTTGGATTCCTGTTACCGATCATCTGCCTGTGACCCCGACCGTGAGTTTTGAATAAACCCTCATTTGGACATTTACGCCTGGAGTTCCGTGTTTGCATCTGGAAGTGCGTGTGAATCCACCCTGCCTCGCCTCGGTGACAGTCGCTCGTTTGTGACAGTACTAGAATCAAAAAAACTCTTTCGCATGCATGTTTTCAGATTGTTTTAGAGACAGTAATCGAGCTACTATGTTGGCTCAATGGGTTTCATTAATGAATGTATTTTTTGATGAAAATAAATTCTCTTAAAAACGACTTGGAGTTCTCCATGTAATATAGTTCGAATTCAGTAAAAGCCATAACAACTTCTGACAATACGTAAACCCAAAGTCCGGAAGCAATGTTTCCCGGAAAACCCAGACGGCAAAAGCAAAAATGCGGATTTGGACCTGAGCAGAGAGGTCAGACATCAAATTTAGTCCGTGTTCTCTATTTCCCATTATTGGATGGAGGAATACAAGAGGCTGATGCTAACTGGCAGTGACAGGCAAAGCCACGCAAAGAGCTCAAAGCCGTCTGCTGAATATAGAACTAACACCGAGTCCAGGAGCATCCGCAAACCAAGTGATGCTTAGATAAAGCGAGAGCGATCAGACCAGTGTGTAGAGAATCGTGGTTTTCTTTTTCAGCCGACTCGGTGTATTGCTAAAAAAACCAGTGCACGCATCTTCATTTCAAAAGTGCCTTTGTTAGATAATCACCACATCTGCATAGAAGACACATCCAAATGACCTTGAAAGCTGTAAGTGGAACTCAACAGAGACGGCGGAATGATTGCTTAGGTTTGAAAATGCATCTATATTGTATAATCCATCCTAAGGGGAAAAGAACAAACACTGGCTTGTTCAATTCTTGTCCACATCTGAACGTCTGTTACTAAAACACAAGAACAGTGGTTCTTGGAGGCATAAAATTTCAGTAATTGCATCTACTAAACTTCTTATTGTCTGGGTCACGTGAATCCGAAGCCATTCTCAGCATCTCTGGACTTGAAGACAAGACACACACCCTCCCGATCCGGGAGATTGTTAGGATCTTTGCCCACTTTGTCCAGGCATGCACACCATACACACGGCCAGATTCAGCTTAAATGCATGTTTTTTACAGATTGTAAAATCCGTAAAGTATAATTAATGTGGCAAATTCCACAGGATCGTGTCTTTTCAAGTCTTTGTGAAACTTTGTTACTAAATCTAAAATCACTACCCTTGAGGGGATGGATGTCCTCGCAATGCAGGGAACACATGGTGCAAGTTTTCTCAATTACTCAAACGCCAACCACAAACCCAGAAGCAGATCTCACTTTATTTGCACATCCTCCTGTTATCAAAGCCCAGCAGTGTTCCAGTAAAAATGAATAACGGTAGACACATGAAGATATATCAAAGCATCCACAAAATACCTTCTCTACCTCTTTACCGTAACCCTAACCTTCCATTTACAATCTTAATCAAGACCTTATTGAAAGCTCTAAAATCTTATTTTTGCCTATAAAGTTGTAGCGTCAAGTAAAGATCATCATAAGTGTACATAGATCTTAACTTAGGTCCCGTTAAGTGTCCTCACTCTAGAAACCTAGTACAGTAATCCCTCGTTTATCGCGGTAGATACGTTCCAAGCCCGACCGCAATAGGTGAGTTTCCGCGAAGTGGAGAAACAACATTTACATATTTATTTAACACTTATTCAGACTTTTAAAACACTTTTTTCAACGAGTATTCTTTATTAAAGTGATGTTAACAAACATCTCCCCGCCGCACGCGTCGTACCCGCGGAGATATTAATTTTCAAAGGGTGTGAACAGGAGGATCGGCCGGGAGTGAGACGCGTCTGGCGGCGGTCCGTCTTGAGGCACTGCGAGCATCCTCCGCCGAGATACAGTCGGGAAAAAATAAATCCGTAAATATATGTAATAAAAAAAAAATCTGCGAAACAGTGAATCTGCGATAGTCGAACCGCGAAGTAGCGAGGGATTACTGTATTTCCATAGTTCTACAAGGCCCAACTAAGTTATAAATGTCTAGCCTAGATAAATGCTATTGCTATAAATCTACTAACCTATTCCAGACACACACACACACTTGCAGTTTTAACATCTTTTAAATTGCAATTAGCGGGTGAAAAATACGACAGGTCAAAAACGTATTAACATCAGCAAAATTTAGCAGCGCATAAATAAGGCCAGAGCACCACTTAGGCGTCCGGCCGGTTCCCCAGTAGAGAAATAGAAAGATTCAGGACAGTGGACAGTCTCTGTTCTTTTATATCTCTCCTGATCTCATTTCCTAAACCAAGACTTGGATTTCCTTCAATCCCAAACTTCCTCTTTCCTTCCGTGCTTATTCCTTCGCTTCATCCCAGTTGTTCAGGAGTTGGCAGACATTTTCATATTGTTTGTGCTAACAATGGTCATTGTTGGATAAAAATGATTGTATGTTCAGAGAGTAGATAGTGCGGCTAATTATAGACTTTTCACTTTCAGATCCTTCAGAACGTAGGCGTCCCCTCGCCACTAATACCAGTGCTAACCTGCCAGCAGTCTGACTTTGAGAAAGCACTCGCCTCTCTCTTATCAAACCCTATTACTGAAATAGTGTGTGGTCAGCACCCACTTATCATGTTTGATCAACGCAGTAAACCCAGTCGCCCCCAGCGGTGTCACATTTCGGCCTATCTCACCAAATTAACGTTTAGAGAATAAACATGGTGCTGATAGGTCGGCAAGTCAAGCCTGGAATTGACAATCGAAGAAGCCAGTGCCCAGACTACAAATTCAATCCACCTGAGAAGAGAAAGTGAGGAGGGAAGAGGGAAGGAGGGGAAAGACCGTGCTATAAATGCTTTACGCGTGATCTGTGCGACTCCGGCTAGCCTTGAGGTGCACCGATTGATTGGCGAAGACAAAGCAACTCAACGCAACTTTGAGAAAAGATCATAACTGAGCTGCACGAGGCAAAAAAAAAAAAAGATCGACTTTTGAAACACTGGCAGTTTCTCTCCCGGGGGGTTGAACACAATGATGTCAAGCTTCAGATAAACCAAAGTTTCAGGACTAGAAACTAACTAAACTCTTTTTGAAATTCTTTTTATGTGAGTTGAGGCAAAAACTATCTGAATAGACTAGGGTTAAGTCTTTAGTACAAGGTTAGAGCAATGCTAAAATACTGGCTTACATAATACGCTAGCGAAAAACTTCCCTAAATTGGATAGAATCATGGTACGACTTCTTTCTAAATTACAACCTGAGTAAAACCAGGACACGTGGCAGATCAGACGTCATCAATGTCCCAGGACAGCGTGGTGGTAACAACAATGCGTGCAGCTATAAGCCAAAATGGTGTTGTTCACATCATGCAACCATCGGCCCAAACAACACTGACACCTTACATGACATACTCACTGTTCAGAAACCAGAGCACACCTGACATGTCATCATACTGTATGGGGCAATATAAGCTTCCATAGGGCTGCTTTGGTTCGTAACTGGTTTACAGACCACCATTCCTTCATGGCACTCAACCTCCCTCCGTACTCTCCACTCCTATCAATCCTATTGAGGAGTTCTTCTCTGCCTGGTGCTGGAAAGTGTATAACAGTCTTCCCCATCAACAGGAAGCCCTTTTACAGGCAATGGAGAAGGCATGTATAGATATTGACCAGGCATCATGTCAGGCCTGGATATGGCATTTAAGGAGATATTTTCCCCGGTGACTTAGATTGAAGGATATTGCATGCGATATGGAGGAAATTTTGTGGCCGGACCCAGAAAGATGACATGTTGTAGGCTGATTGTCTTTTTTTTCCTTTTTTATTGTGAAATTACCATGTTGTGTTCAGACTTTCTCTTGGTTTTAATGAGTGTGAATAAACACCAATACTTGTATTGTTGTTTATACTTGTACTTGTAAGTTCCTTGTATGGATCCTTGGATCCTTGTATGTTTAGATGACACTAAGACAAAAGTATGACCTCAAA
>SOMO01000022.1:588346-598383 GCA_028128575.1 Paedocypris carbunculus | reverse complement strand
TTATCATATCTTAAATACCAAGATTA
The DNA here is from genome assembly GCA_028128575.1 of Paedocypris carbunculus. Taxonomy (NCBI): domain Eukaryota; kingdom Metazoa; phylum Chordata; class Actinopteri; order Cypriniformes; genus Paedocypris; species Paedocypris carbunculus. The sequence continues at coordinate 598,357 of SOMO01000022.1, read as the reverse complement.
ATATTTGCAACTTGACTGTTGAAAGAAACAGTCATAGTTGTGGAAATAAAAATATACTGTACGCAACAACACAGAATTCAAGCTTTCAATGAGTTGCAATCTCTCGAACTGAGGATAAATGCTTCGATTCCACAAATTCTTTTTATTTACTCTACACGTAAAACACTCATCGCGGCTAAAAACAACCCGCTTCACACAATAAAGTCAAGTTTTGTTGTGCTATTCATTAGTGGAACGACGCTCAGTGTGTCTCACCTCATGCTGGCTTCTTACCACTGCTTAGCGAAAAGCGAAAGACACTATTCTTTTATTCACGCAATCGATTTAGACCTTTCTGGACCCCTGCGCTCTTGTTGGTCATCTCACATTGATAAAACTGTCTAGTTAATTGATTTCATGAGATTGTTGGAAAAGACGTCCGTTTCGCTTTCACTTCGAAAGAGATTAGCACAATTGAGCCTTTAAAACCAAGAACAAACTCAAGTGTTCTGTATAAATAACAATATATAAAAAATATTGCGTAATTACCCATCATCCAGTGCTGTTCTGTATTGAAAGAATACACAGCACTGCAACAAACACACGCTAAAGTCTGTATTGTGAACTAACAATAGCTTTGGAACTTTCTAAGACATTTTCCTTCTTCTTAAAGCACTAACAGTCATTTGCCGTTTGATGAGTCATGAATCTCATTTTATTCCAAAAGATCCTTGAATTCCTGTTCAAATTGCTTCTATTGTTATGCCTGGGATTGAAATCATTTGAAGTGATGACACGAGTCATTTATGAGAAGGTGATTTTATGCATTTATGGCTCAGAGTGCATAATTTTCTCACTCATGGAGTAGCCACTCAATCTCCAGCATGCCAAGAATTTCCCAGTAAAATCAACGCTTTCAAACGTAGAAAATGCCAAAAAAATTATCTGGTATTTTATTCATAAATTGATAAAAATCAATCACATTCGGTTGTGAGCTTTATTTCAGGGCTTTTTGTTGCCCCCTGACTTGCCCCACCCAGTGGGTCAGCCGTTTTTGCTCACCGCTGATGTTCATGCTGAGAAACTATGAGTGGAAACCAGGAAACAAAACTGTAATAGGACTTTTCTTGGCTGCTAACTGATCTACTTTAAACTTCTCAGTCTGGCATTTTGAATAAAAAAAAAAAAAATACAAGAATCAAAGCCATATTGCAAATTAAATAATTAAAACTTAATAATTAAGGTAGGCAACTGTGATCAAAAAAATAAATAAATAAAAATAACTATATAACTAATATAACAGATGTTCATGGGTTTGTTTGCTTCTTGTTTGCATTGGGGTGATCACCAGGGGAATGTGTTTGGTCTTATCAAATTTACCCAAAAGTGAAGCCCTTAAACATCAGACAACTGTAACTCGTGTGAGCAAAGCTCGTAGTTCTATTTGTTAATAAAATAGAACAAAGATGGCACAGTTTTTATAATGACATCATCCTTCAAGCTGGTTGCCCAAAGCAGGAGGAAGTGGAACAGTTCTAGCGGTCGGCTATGAATGATGTTTACTATAAAGAAGACAGTTTTAGGGCAATTTGTGTATTGATCCACTTTGAAATATCCACTTAAAACCTGGCAATTTTAATTCGGTGATTTGAAGATTTGTAGCTCTTTTTATAGGCTAATCTACAGTTTTATAGCTCGATAATAAAATTCTAATTAACTTTTTCTGGTGTTTATTTAGTAATGGAGATGCAATCTATCATGTTCATCTAAGAACCGGCGGCTTAGATATTTCTCTGATCCAGTTTTTTCCTTCAGCTTCCCTAGGCAACAGAATTCAAAGTAATTACCTTGGAATCTCGTAATTGTACATATATTTAGCAGACGTGAATATTCAATTAATTTAAAAAAATCTAGCATTAATTTCAACTTGATATTATGTAGAAGGACTCTAGCGGGTTTCCTTCCAGCGATATCATGCTCCTTATAAATCTTCCTGCAACGTTTTCCCTGACTCTGAAATGAGTTAATCAGCATCTCTACTATAAATTAATGAACTTGAGGAACCTAAGACAAAAAAGTACATTTGGCGAAAAAACCAAACCGCTCAAAGCACTAAGCGCTCCTGGGAAATCGGATTTGTTTGCAACAATTAGTCACCAATTGACACATCGTCTACCAGTCAGACCCACGGCAATGCAGAACTCATTAAATACCGCTGCATTTGTCAAACATTTTGACCCAGATCTGAAAAAAAAGAGCAGTGTGTATGTATCTGGGTACAAAGCGAAACTTTTGTGCTTTGACAGTGTATTTCATAATGCATAATTAATCTAGCAGCACTCAATTATTTACTACAATGCAGAGGTTCGGCATTTTTTCCCTAACGCCAAGGGATCAGTAGTGTGTACATTTGTCTTGTCAATGGATCCCAGTATGGCTTTTGTGAATTCCGCTATAATCAGTCATTCATCTGAGAGAAAGAGAGAGAGATAGAAGCCTAGAAGTCAAGCCAGAGAGACAATCACAGGTTTCCCAGTTGTGTTAATAGAATCATGCCTGTGTGTAAAACCCTTGTTCCTCTGTGTAATCAGGGTTTTTTTTCCCTAGATGCCTTTGACACTTAGGCTTCTCTAAACAGCCTTCAGCCATCATATCAAACACATGAGATGAATATAATGCTTTGAGCAATAGGTTACATTTTTGGAAGGTGAATAAAAACAAATGCAATTTAGTGAAGAAATGCGGTAAATAAGGGGAAATAAGTACATTGTTATGAGTGAAAATGAAAGTGTAGTAACCTTGAACGACTGGTTCGAGATACACCAGGATACATTTACAATACATTTAAATATTTTAAAAAGCTGACACATTGGTTGCTTATCAATTGTAACTTTCACACACAGATAAATGTGACTAGAGGTGACCTGTGACACCACTTCATGATGCAGACAATTTCAAGTAGTTTTACCTTTATCTATACGACCTTTATGCTTCTGGCTTTGTATTAGATTCCTTCTACGCTCGCAGAACCCTGGGGATCCTATTGCAACTGTTCACGTAAGAAATTTCTTTCATGATGTACTCGACTCTAATGCAGAAGAATCCAGAAAAAAAGATTGAGCGTTTGTCAAGACTTTTTTACAAAGACTGACTAAGATTTTGATCTGATCACAGAACGTAAAGACTAATGTATTTAATGCACTTAGAAGACACTTATATAAAGAATAGAGCGTTTTTTATATTTTGATTGAGATGTCATAGTACAGTATCGGGTAGTAAATCTTTGAATTCTACCTTAATTATTTAAACAATTTTCATGACAAAATTAATTTCATAACTATACTTGAGATCAATTTTATAATTACTATACATTTGATTTATTTAGGGTTAATTAATAAAGGTTAGGTAACCCCAACCTAATCCTAACAGCCCTAATCCTAAACTTAGCCTATCCTAATTTAACATAAACAACTCTAACCTAACCTAGCCTAACTTAAAGAACTCTAACCTAACCATATCCCCTATTTTTATTAACCCCAATTAATGTATCTTATTTTGTTTTTGTTCACATTTCCTGAACATGTGTGTTGGCTAGTAATGCCAAATACATTTAAATAATAAAAAAAAAATGAATAAACAAACAAATAAAAATTAATCATTCCTTCAGCAGGACGAACTAGAAGATATTTGATTATGAACCAAAACCATAGATGTTGTGCAAACAGTGTTTTCTTTGCCCAAAAAATATTGGGCAAGTCCACTAGTACCAGAAATTACTAGTCCCACCTAACTCAAAAGGAAAAGTGAATGGGTTAAATAAAAGTCCAATTGCATACAGCATGGATTAAGGTGAAACTGGTGTCAGAAACTGTTGCAGTGTGTGTCCACCTCGAACGCCTGAGCTCCAGGTTAATACCCCATTTGGAGTGGGTGAAGTTGAATACATGGCCATCAGCATGAGCCTTGCAGTGCCGGTGTACATGTTCTACCCATTAACCGGATGCTTTTCATAGGAAACAAGCTACAATGCCCTAATTGCTTAGAGAATCAGTTCCACAAGTGGAACATAGGGTTAAGTGCATTGCTCAAAAGTTGTTGCGATGAGAGAACATCAATGATCTCAGTAACTTCAAGATGTCAGAGTTCCCTGCTGTGCAAAACTAGACGAAAACCTCAGCCCAAAGTTCTTTTTCCACCGACAATACACTGTTTTACTTTTCATAATCTTGAGGAGCTTGAGCCAATTCCGGCCAACTCTGGGCCTGGAGATGGGACACACACCCTGCTTCAGTGGCCAAACAATCAAGTTCAAGTTCAGATTATGGGCTATGTCCAGAAGAGCAAGAAAGATTGCGCTAGTGGCTACGAAAACCAAACCTCTCTGGCGGGGTGAGAGGAAATAAACCTAGGGAGAACCCGACTCTCTGGTCCAGTCTCCTCTGGCATGCTAACATTACAAAGTCATTCGTGAAGAGGGTTCCGGACAATGTCTTCCTCATGGAGGGCGGAAAGTGAGGTGGCTCCATCCATTCCATGTTGACGCAGTGGCACCAGATCAGTCTACAAAGTGGTGGTACAGACATTCCTGCGAGCGACGTCTTCTAGCGGGGATGTGGATCACTCAGGACCTAGGCAGGGGAGTGAAACAAGAAAGAAAAAAAAAGCTATTATTAACATGAAAGACTCTAAGACAATAATAAAAGTTGTGATGCTTTGGTGCAGGTGAGGTTTGGTTCCAGGCTTCTACCTTATGCAGCCTTCCTATAAGTTAATATTAGTCATTGAATATGTTATTATTACAGTTATAAATATGTTTCATTAAAAAGATGTGTTTTCAATCTAGATTTAAACTGACTGACTCTGATTCTCGGATCGCGCTAGGCAGAGTGTCCATAATTTTGGTGCTAGATAAGCAAAAGATCTTCCCCCTGTGATGGTTTTAGAGATTTTTCTCTCTTTTATTACAGAGTAGACACACACCCTCACTCACACCTATGTCTAATTCTCCAAAGTTGTTGGACTATGAGAGGAAAACGGTGACCTGGAGAAAACCCACGCAAGCATGGAGAACATTTGCACAGAAATGCCTCAGCTGCGACTGAAACTTACACCTTGAGTCTCAAACTGGTCCTTCTCGCTGGGGGGCAACAGAGCTTCTAACTGTGCAAATGTGCCACCCCGACCAAAAAAAGATTTATTATTACCTAGTGCATTTTAATATTTCAGTAATATGTAAATCAATCTGTGGCAGGAACAGTAACACATTGATTTTAATAGGGTAAATCCAGTGTAGGTACAAAATATTGATGGTGCCTACCATTAAAAATCAATGTTATGCGTACTGTATCTCGCCTCATAGCATCTGAATAAGATATATAAAACAATAAATAAAGAATCATACATGTATTTAATAAAACACAGTACTTACTGAGCTTTACTTTTATGAATGGATCATGACGCAATATTAACTCATTTTTTCGATGTGTGCCTGTACGTCAAGAGCCGAAAACTGTTTGCAGATTCTTTTATCCAAAGCAAATTGTATTGCAGTAGTTATTAATCTGCATTCTAGAACCTTCTCTACAGGAAAATGAAAGCAAGTTTTTGAGAGTCCTAAGTCTGCGACAACACATTCCAAGAATAGATTTATTGCGACGAGCTTCAGCAACCCAAAGCTAATTTAGGGTTACAGGGGTGACCGCCGTCTAAAGGGGAAAGTCTGTGAGACCCCGCAATTGCTAAACCTCTCCATCCTGGAGAGATTTGAAAACAACTACTTTTTTTCCCGCGGTATCATTCTAAAGGATTACACCACTCACTATCTCACCATTGCTGAAGGACAATATGGGATGAGAGAAGGGTCACAGAGAGCAGAAGGAAGATGAAGGGCAGAGATTGGTGTGATAAGTGTCATGCTGAAGTGTGAGAGAAGTGTGTGACTGTGTGTGTTGTGTTGTGTGTGTGAGTGAGTGTAAAAAACGGCCTGGCAGGACTGAGTGATAGAAACTGAGATATTCAGTCTGACACCTTCACAAATACAACTCTGAGGGTTCAGCGCAATACTGCAAATACAACCGGGTGAATGGGTTAAATCCATCTGGGATGCCAAAAAACACAAACATGCAAGCACATGACTCTCACCTTGCAGAAGCATTCTCAATATTTGGTACCAAGCCTCTGATTGCACTAGATCCGGGTTAAATGCTACCAAAAATCGGACCAGCCGTTTATTCCAACTCAATCCCAAAACATCAAAAAATCCTTATACATTATCTTAATATTGTTTGCTTTTTTGGACTTAATTTCCCACAAAAAAATTCAAGGAATGTCAGAGAGAATTAGAAAAAAACACAAGTCACCAAGAAGTACATTCCCTTTAGTTATGTCTTTCAATTAAAAGTGAAACTATAATGGAAACATGGAACCCTTATAGGCCAGCATGTGCAAAGATGTTGTATTGATCTACGACAAGCTGCAATGCAAAAAAAAAAAAAAAAGATTTGAAACATTGAAATGCCCATCTCACGGCGGTCTGTTTATATCAGCAACTACAAAAAAAGACCCAGTCTCAAGGTGGTCCGATTAACAGCAACTGATCTCAATTGGATGATTGAAAATCCGTATATTAGCTAAAGCAAAAGCAACTCAATGTCTAGGATGTGTAAATGTCTACAATCCCACTCACCCACCCAGACAGACACACATAAACTCATCTTTACATTAGCAATGTGAGTCATCGGCAAAGCTCTTTCCTGCTAGCACAAGGTCTGATTGGACAAGATTGAAGAAATTGCAGGGGCAGATTGCTCAGTAATGGCTTTGTGAAATGTAAGTTGACACTCCTCCTCATCTTCATCCTTCTTTGGCTGGCTTCTATGTACTTTCTATTCGCACTGACGCTCTAAATACTCCTGATGAATCCATCTTGGTCTGGGACTGATGGGTTCTTTTGAGCAGACGGTTTTGCTTGGCGGTTATCTGTACATCTACCAGTAATTGCTGCCCAGACTCAATAAATATGTCTGCTTCAGAGTACATTACGGTCAGAGACGTCTGAACAAACACGCAATATATCACAATGGTCCATAGAGATCCGTAGAGTAATGAAGGGTAGAGAGGCTATGCGGCATGGTAATAGCTTACAGAAACCCGACTAGTGTGTGCGAGTGTGTGTGTGAGCGGTCCTATAGGAAGCGCTTGTGATATGTTAGCCACTCCCACTACTCTCGGGCGCTCGATATGTTGAATAGTCAGGGTCGTATAGTCTTCCACTAACTGACACGAAATAGTGTAGCTACAGGGACAGTAACTGTGTTACACATCAGTAAGTGTGTGTGTAGTTTGTGGGCGCATCGGGCTGACACAGTTGTGTGTACATTTATATAGCTTGACTATGAATCATATTGCATGATTTGACCACCAAAGCACTTTTTGCTTGATTACATAGGTTATTCCCTCTAATACAACACCCCCTCTTCCCCCCACTCCCTAAATCTCTCTCACTCTCTCATTTAATTTACAGACCTTTTCTCCTTCTCCCCAATTTTCTCTCTCTCTTTCACTTTTTCTCCTTCCCACACTCACTCCCACCATCTCTCAGACTCTTACTATTTCTATCTACCCCCCCCATTTACTCTGTTTTTCGTTGCATTTCTTTCTCTCACACTCTCTTTACCACTCTCATGCTTCTCAGTCTTGCTGTAGTTATTCTCTTACACAAATAGCTTGCTATCTTCAACGATTAGTGATGTGTCGTTCAAAATGAACCAACCTTCCATATGACTCAGAATGAATGAGACTCCTCAGTGAACGATAGTATCGAGCAGAATTACTCCAATTCGTTCGTGATCATTCATTTCTTTCACGTCACGTGAGAGCCGAGACGCGCACTCTGTAGCAAGCAGCAGCACACGGGTATGTTTGTGATTCGTTCAAACGGATCACTCGTTCTTTGTTCATTTTGTGTTAAAACAAAGATGGCAGGGCAGATGCAGGACGTAGATCACGTTTTGCTAGGGAGTCACGTGATTTGAATAGTTTTGTGGCAATTTACACATTATTTGTTGTCCACTGAAGCAAACCATGTTGTCATTTTCACTCGAAATGATTCGTTCACTGTTTGAGAATCAAAGATCCGAATCTGCTAAAAGAATCGAACTTCCCATCACTATCAATGATATAGCCTAGATGACTTTACTCCGATTTATAAACATGAGCTAGGGAATTCCCATGTCAAACCAGTCCACCACCAGTACTGAGATCATCTGATGGCATATTCCGAACAGTACTGAGCGTCTCCGTACTGAAGGTTAATGCCGGGATTAACGGAAACAGCTGTCTGCCTCAGAATGTTGGTAAAACCACATTGATTGCTGTTGACTTCAGGAGGACATGGAGCGAAGCCTCACGGCTGAAAACCAACAGCTCCTTAATGGAAATCGTTACGAACACTGCATTTATTTGTGTTCACCTTGCTGAGAACCTCCCATTGACATAACACCAGCATCACAAAGGATCTCAGCACTCATATTCTTGAAGTATTCAAGAAAATCCCAGATCAAATTTGCTGTTAGTTTTGCTGACTCTGCACAAGATGGAATTGTCTTGTTCAAAATAGGTTGAACATGGTCCGAGTTTTGGAACGTTAAATTAGAGAAATGTGGGTGTGTGTTAGTGTGACAATTCTTAAGGTTCATCTAGAGGTGACCACACATCAGGGAAGGATTCTTGGTAGCCAGTTCTTGCTAAATGAAAGGTCCCAGGTTCAACGGACGAGCACCCTTTACTTCCCTCATCCAGAAATTGCAAGAAAATGGCAAGATTTCACACGTCACAATTGTAGTTCTTGCATTTATTTTCTTTAAATCCTTTTACAACACGACATTACAATCTGAGAACGTCTGCAACTAGGATGAAATCTCTTATGAGAACCCCTCATTGAAAAAACATGTTATTGTCTTGTGTTTTGTCTTGTATGTTTACTGACTGTCAGGCTGTTCTGTCTAGTATGTTTCTTTATATAACGGTGTATATAGCGGTAACATCTACTGTATCCCTTTTTTTAGACAAATTGCTTTACTTACCCCTTTTTTGTAAGTCGCTTTGGATAAAAGTGTCTGCCAAATGAATGTGAAGTAAAGTTAAGTATAAATTGTGCAAAACTGCATAGCAGGCTAGTCACATGGTTAAAAATGTGCCCGAAAATGGTTAAAAGCCCCTTCAGTCGGCCATTAAAATTCAATGTTTCCCTCCATACCCACAAGTTACCAATTTCTTCTTTTGAAATGAATGACTTTTCGTATAGTTCAATAGTATTTGTTCTTTTACTTGCAGAGCCTATTGAGTTTGTGTCGTTTGTGTCTATCATCTCTGCATAACGTCGAGTTATGAGTCTCACCGGATAAACACACTATATAGGACTTCCAGTCAAACCTTAAGAGCATTTTAAATATAGTTCTTTAGATTTGTCATTGAACAGAAAAATAGATCAAAAAGCATCTAAATCAGCCATGTCACTGCTTTCACTTCCATTTGGTATGAGACGATTATCTCATGAGATTTTTTCCACACAATCACCAACTACTCAAAGGTTTTTTTTGGAAGCTCTTATATATTGTAAACCTTCAGCACTCTCATCTGATAGCTTTATGGAGCTGAATTTATGTCATGTAATGTCGAGGACCAACACTGCCCCCACAATTCGATTAAAGTTTTACATACCGAGACGCCCGACATCAATTCCAGTGTGTAATAAAACAGTAAACCTTGGCAGACATTTTCCGACCTTCCAATCGGATGTAGGGTGCTATTTTGAAGTGTTTTAACTTTTGGACCATTTTTGAGCATTTATGGGATGCGCTAGTACTGCTGCGCAAACTCATAAAGTTGTTAAATTGAAAAATGTATTTGGTAACTACTTTACTATCTGTACTACTATTGAAATCTTTCATTTTGAGAACAGTAGTAACCCTGTTCGCCAAGTACTGCTTGTGCTTTCGACCAATAGGTTGTTCAAAACATACTCCAAATAAA
>SOMO01000022.1:560542-570755 GCA_028128575.1 Paedocypris carbunculus | reverse complement strand
TTTTTTTTGTCTTTATTTAACCCGTGACACACAGGCTCCTCACAAGCTCTTTTGCAGTCATCTCAGATTAAATATGGCATCTGCCCTGACTCTGGTCCGTTGGGCTTAAGCAGGAACACAGAAATGGCGGCGCTCTTTATGAACAAAATAGGTCAGGGATGGAAACTCGAACGTCCACGTGTGTGTGTGAGAGCTTGCATATCATGTAAAGGTCCCGCGAGTTATCTTTAGCGGTGTGTCCATGTTCAAACGAGTGTGTGACTCACTTCTTGTGTGGTGCAGCTCGTGAGATTCCACGTTTGAGTATTTCAAAACCCGGTGTGTTTTTGTGTCACACGTCCCCTGTAGATTAAAACTGGAAATATTGTTAATCCACAGGGACGTGCAGTTATTTTCATCTGGCACCAGGCTGTTGTTGGGAATTTTTGTGTTGTGTGTGGTTGTGAATACTGTATTAGTATTATTTCCAATTTTTTTTTCAATAATCAAAATAATTGTATTGTATTATTATTAATATATTTCCATCATCTGTCAACCTTACCAAAACTTAATTCAATATGGAAAGAGATACAGATTTATAGATAGACGAACGGACGGATGGATGGATGGATGGGTATTCCTGTAACTCATAAAACGTGTGATTTGATGTAAGGTCTGAAGGAGAGCGGGATAAATGGAGTGATAAGGAAACAGGAGATGAAGTGAGCACAGAGAGAGCGAGTGAGAGAGAGAGAGAGAGGGTGGTGGTTTATCAAGAGGAATGTCCAGTTCTGCGATGGTGGGGGATTAATGGCAGACAGTCAGGCTGGGGCCCGCGGACAGAGTGAGACATAGAGAATCTGATGACACCCCGAGCACGACACATGACGGAGATCTGATGTGACACCCAATATTACGCTGCACAAACCATTGCTTCTGTTTCTTCAAACTGATACTAGATGCAATCTTTCTCTATATATTTACGTATCACTTTTTTATGGAAGCCGCTAAAATTTCACAACTTTTTTTCAGTTATTAAGTTATTAACTCAGAACTGCAAGTTATAAAGTTAGAATTACAAGAAGTCAGAAATGCCGTCTGAGTAAAAACCAAAGTTAAAAAATCCGGATTGCCACTTATAAAGTCAGAATTGTGGGTTATACATTCAGAATTGCGATTTGGAAAGTTAGAATTGCGAGTTATTGCGTTAACAAGCATAATAGAAGTAATGTTCAAAGAAAAAAAAAAACGCTGCAGCTGGCATGACAGCGTATTACGATGGCTATTTGATCACTTTTTGGCACTAGTTTCAATGATTTGTTAGTAGAACTGAAGGGGGCGGGGCAAGTAGGACCACACCCTTGGTCTTTGCTACAGTTTTGTTCTTTCATCTACAGGTGATATATTCATTGAACACTAAGAATGAGGAGCAGGAGGCAACTCTTCAATCTCTAAGACGCGTTGCCATAGAGACGCAGGGAAGCCTCCAGCCAACTACAGCGCAGGAGATGGAAGATGAGGAGGAGTCTTCGTTTATTTTGAGGACACGCCTCCTAGAGCTGCAAGCCACCATAGAGGAGGTACAATCTCCTTACCTGCCTTCTTTTTAAATTACTTTTTCTCATTTCTTCTCACAATCAATCCCTTTCTTTTCATCGCATTTTATTTCTGACATTTTCACTTCACTTTTTATCAATCCATCTCTTTTTTTCTTCTCATGCTTTTGTCTCACTTAGTTTTTCCATCCATTTTCCTTTTAAATCCAGTTTTAAATCTTTTTAGCTATTTTCCATCTAATCTGTTTTTGCATGTCGTTTGTGTGTGACTTCAGGTGGAGGAACGTGGGCAGAAAGCTGAGATGGAGCATGCAGAGCTCATTGCCTTGATGAGCCAGGAGACATCAGATCTGCGAAGAGAATTCCAGAGTCTCCAGGCAGAGCGGGAAACCCAGCACAAACTTCTTCAAAAAGCACAGGAAGAAAAGCGACAGCTGGAAATCGAGTGCCAGGAGTTACAGGAGGTGAAGAAAAAGGAGGAAGAAGAAAGAAAGATGGTTGAGACAGAGAGGAGGAGAGAAGATGAGGAGGATAAAAGAAAATACCAGGGTGAATGTGAAGGACGCATAGAGAATCTGAAAAAAGAGCTTCAGATCATGAAAGAAGAGAAGGAGCGAGCAGAGAAGGAATGGAAGAGCGAGACGAAAGAGTGGAAGCTGAAAGTGAAGCGCATGGAGGAAGAGCAGGAGACGTCCAGGACCACCCTTCAGCAGAGCCTGGATGAGCACATCAGTCAGTGGCAGCAGAGAGAAACAGAGAACCGCAAGTTCCAGAATGCAACGCTGCAGCAGCGGTTGAGAAAGGCCGAGTCAGACCTGGAGGTCGGAGAGCAGCGCCTGACTGACAGCAGCAGACGATGTGGAAAACTTCAGGAGAGAGTGGAGGTGGGCTGACGTTTGATTGACCCATCAGAGGCTGTTCCGTCTGTAATTACCAGCGGGACTGACACATCCCAATCTAATGGAAGCCAAGATTAAAGGGATCAGACAAACACCCACAATTACATTCACTCACACACACACACACACACACAAACACTGCAGTTGCAGCAACAGATCGACTGACGGAAGGAAACTAGTCAACTGCAGATGTTCTACTTGATGGTAAAATGCTACACATACACCCGCCAGACGCACACACTTATACACAAACATGCACACACAACCAGAAATACACCTGAATATACACACACACACACACACACACACACACACACACACACACACACATTAACACAAACATACATACACACATACATAAATACACACACACAAAGCTCAAGGTTTTTCAACCCCACAGGATAATGATTACTCAGAGTGTGTGTGTGTGTGTGTGTGTGTGTGTGTGTGTGCAGGAGCTGGAGGAAGCGATGGACGAGGGGCGTCGCAGAGTGAATGAGGCAGAGGGAGTGGCTAAGAAAGCTGAAGAGGAATTGTTGGTTGCTAAAGAACGATTGTTACTACAGGAGAATGAGCTTCAGAGCAAGTCTGGTACACCCACTCTCACTCTCTCTCTCACACACACACACATTCACACAATCAATCTCTCTGTAATACAGAAGAGTTAATGAGTCAGAGTTCGTGTCAGGTGAGAGTCTCGGCTGAGGTAGAGGAGCTGCGCTCGCAACTCGGTCGCCTCAACATCCGCAACAAAGAGCTGGAACTTCAGAACAGCGGCCGTTCAAATGATCATGCGCGAATGCTCAAGCAGGTAAGATACAGCAGCTTGAGTCAGAGAACCACTAGTTCTCCATCTCTCTCTATCACTATCACTTTTTTCTGTCTATCTATCTGTCTGTGTGTCTGTCTGTCTGTCCGTCCGTCCGTCTGTCTATCTATCTATCTATCTATCTATCTATCTATTTCTCCTCTCTACCCGTCTTCTGCTCTTTTTCTCCCTTCTACTCTCTTTCGCTCTCTAGTTATCTCGCACTATTTTTCCTCTATTCAGTCTCACTCTTCAATTCCCTTTCTCCATTTGTTCTCCAGTCTGTCTCTTCCTTGTATTCTTTCTATTTATCTTCTCTCACTCTCTGCCTTTCTCCACTTTTCTCATTTATCAGTGTCTTTTCTTTCTTTCTTTCTTTTTACTCTCATTATCTAATTTAGTTTTTTATTCTATGGCACTCTTCGTATCTATTTTCACTTTTTCTTGTCACATTGTTTTTTTCCTTTGCTGTTCCTTTGCTTGCTTTTTTCTGTAGGAATATTACATTTTATAGTGATGTGATATTTTAAAATGATGTATTATTATTTTATAGTCTGTTGTCTTGTTCCAGTTGTGGTTTGAAAGACTTCAAACATCAGACTGACAGTCAGGTTAAGCAAGAGCATGTGTTTTTTCAGCATGCGGATACTCTGTCATCCATGCGCCTGGAGCTCCAGCGCGCTCACACAGAGGAGATCCGACGTCTCCAGCAGGAGGTGGAGAACGAGAGGACGAAGGACAAGCAGGAGCTGGAAGAGCAGAAGAAGCAGCTGCAGCAGAAGATGGAGGACGAGAAAGCCAAGCTGAAAGAGCAGCTCCGGAAAGCCCTGGAAGAAGTGATACGCAAACACGCCGGAGAAGTGCGGCACGTGCACGCTCTGCTGGATGCTGAGAAGACTAGGATGCTGCAGGTACCACATCACTTCCTCTTCTGGCCGCCTGAAATGCGTAGATGACAAGGAGCTGACAAATCCAAAATTGTTATCATCACTTTTAGGTCCTGTCTTCTGAATCTGATTTATGACTGATATACTGTTGTTATCATCAAAGGTTGAAGAGCAAATTAAAGCCAGTGGTGATGAGAGGACTGTCCTGGAGAAAGAGCGAGAAGATCTGCGAAATCAGCTACAGCTCTCCAGCTCTGAGGTGAAACGCCTTTTCCCTGAAAACATTTGAAAAGACTCTTTAGAGCGTCCTGGTTTGCAGATAGCAAAACTGGAAGGAGTCATTGAAAGGTTGGAGCGAGAGCAGGAAGAGGACAGAGAAATGGCCAAAGAGAGAGAGAAGGAGAGAGCTGAAGCCCAGCGACAGGCGGCCTGTGGTCTGGAGTGTGTGCGAGTTAGAGAAGAACTGCAGAAAATACAGGTACTGGCGACACACACACACCGGTAGAAGATTATCTTGCAGCGGTACAAGAAGCAGCTGATCTCAGCGCATCTGGAACACAGCAGAGTCGTGCTGAATCAGCTTCCTGTCTGTGTGCCGTACAGGAGGAAGCTGCTGAGCAGAAGGAGGCGCTGCAGGCCGAGATCTCAGTTCTGCAGCATGAGAGAGACTTACTGCAACAGTCCAACCACAGCACAGAGGAGAAGATGAGGTCTGTCTGACTGTGTGTGTGCGTGTTACCAATTTAGTAGTAATGGAATTTATAAAACTTATCCTTTTGATTATTTTTGTGTTCACATTCAGATAGACTATATTTAATTAATCATTTAACTAAATACTGTACAGTATATACATAATATAGATTTACTTTCAGTCACATAAATATTTCAAACTATAAAGTTAGCATTTTTTAAAACAATATCAGTTTTATTTACTGATAACGTTAAACTGAAATATTTGGTTTTAGAGTTGTATGTATATAAATGCATTTATTAAACTATATGAAGCCAGTAAACTGATTACTGTTTTAAAAAACAAAATCGGCTTTCAAAGCAAAGTTTATCGAACATTACATCTAAATTATTTACTGATAGTAAGAATGCAAGTAAGTGAATGTACATTTTTCGGTTGTTATTATTATTTTTGTATTAGCATAACAAATCTGTACACCGTCACTTCTTTGCCAATCACTAGGTAACTACAGTGTATAGTCGGTTATTTTGATAAAATGCAAGTTTAACCTTTGACCTATAGAAGCGGCTAGATTACAGTAACTAGTTGACTGGTGTGTGCAGGCTGCAGTTTGAGAAGCAGTTCTCAGATCAAATGCTGGAGTTAAAGAGAGAGAAAGAAGATGAAGTGAGGAAGATGAACCAGCAGTGGCAGCAGAAAGTGGAAGAGCTGCAAACACTGGTGATGCACACACACACACACACACACACACACACACACACACGCACACACACACACACACACACGACACAGTCAACATTGGTTTTATTTTATCTTTGTACAGTTAGATGAGAAGAAAGAGAAAGCAGAGGGCGAGAAAGAGAGAGAGAGGCGTTACGGTCATGGAGAGATGGAGCGAATGAAGCAGGAGATTCAGAAGACAAGAGACATGAACAGTTCACTGAGAGCTCAGCTTCACTCCACCATCCAGGAGAAGGAGAGACTGATGCAGCAGCAGCTACAGGTGTGTGTGTGTGTGTGTATGTGTATGTGTGTGTGTGTGTGTGTGTGTGTGTGTGTACATTTGTGAAAGAGTTTCTCTTCAAGGTGGTTAAGGAGGAGGATGAGGAAGATGAGGAGGAGGAGAAGAGGGGATGGCACGAGCGGGAGGAGCTTCTGCGAACAGAGCGGCTGAATCACCAGCGAGCGATTCAGGCCCTGGAAACACAAGCGGATGAAGAGCTTCAGTCGGAGAGACAGCGCCTGATCACACAGCACAAACTACAACTGGGTAAACAACAGCCTGCAGACGCTGTCTCTTCACGTCCAGTCACACCAGCAGACCACCACACACATGTACATACGTGCACAGACACACTAGCGCAGGGGGCAGCAAGCTGAAACAGAACGGCATTTATTAGATAACATTTTTATATTTTATGTAAGGTTTATACAAACTACTAAAAAACAGATCTGCTCAATTTACCTTGAATATTTTCTTGATAATAGGTATTAAGATAAACATGAGTACTCTTGGGGTGATAATGCTGTTGATGTCATTCATAAAAATATTTTTTTATATAATTAACCGTACGTTGTGGGAATAATGTTTATTAAAACTGGAGTTTGAAAATTTTCCACAGTTGTAAATGAACTTACCGAACAAGCGTCTTTCCACACTGTTCTTTGCAATTCAGAAACCAAATTCAGTGATTCATTTTTACGGTTGTAAAAATGTATAGCAATTTAAAGGAATATAGTCAAGTTTATTTAGTTAAAATTAACACTTTACTTAAATTGAAGATTTGGAACACACTCATATTCCACCACGTAAGACAAGCTATACACACCCGTGTCAAAACCCTGTATTAATTAAAAAAAAAAAAAAAAGATCATACCCATGTGTTTAGGCAGAGGTGCAAAGTACTTGAGTAAATGGACTTGATACTTTACTCAAGTATTTTGGCGACCCTGTACTGGTACGTAGAGTTTCACAAATAAGCAACTTTTTTTCATTTTTCATTTAATGGCTGTATTTACTCCAATACATTTGATAAGAAACTTATTACTAGTCAGCATCTTTTCTAGATGGTTAATTCCTTGGGCAGGCGAGGCGACATTACCATCTGCAGGACGTTTCAGGAGGGCACTGGGTGCCATTTATGAGCCAAATCACAAGATTGTCACTTTTGCTCATTTAAATTAACTGACTTTGAAACGTCGAGCGGTTAAATGGGATTACTTTGTGATAAATCAGTAGTTCTTACCCAGCCTGAGTAAATCAAGTTTTTAAAACGGAAACTTTAGTCAAGTCTTGGAATTGGTGACATGTAAGGGATTCATTTTTACAGCAACGCATCTGAACTTTTACTCAAGTATGGTTTCCAAGCACACCGGTGTTCAGGCGGTTTGGATTCCCACCACTTTAAGTGCCAACGAGGACAAAAACGGTACATTAAAACACTTTTATTATGGTTTTTAAACAGGTTAAAACGACTCGATGTTAGGGGTTAAAAGTCTTGTGACTGCGCTGCATCGGCGGCGCTGGGCTCCCGGGAGCCTTTGGTCTTCTTGGGCAGCAGCTGCGCCTGGATGTTGGGCAAGACGCCGCCCTCGGAGATAGTCACCCCGCCGAGCAGAGTGTTCAGCTCCTCGTCGTTCCGCACCGCCAGCTGGATGTGACGCGGAGAGATCCGCAATTTCTTGTTGTCGTGACTCGCGTTTCCCGCGAGCTCCAGCACCTCTGCGCACAGATACTCCAGAACCCCCGCCATATACACCGCGGCTCCGGTGCCGATCCGGGCTGCGTAGTTCCCTTTGCGCAAGAGGCGAGCAAGGCGGCCGACCGGGAAGTGAAGACCAGCTCGGGCCGAACGCGACACGGATGATTTGGTCTTCGGGGCAGCAACGACTTTTTTTCCGCGGCCAGACATGTTCAACTCCTGCATTAGACATTTAATTAACACTAGGACGCAATTCACTTGTTTAAGATTGTTCGACTGAAATCAGCGCACGTACATTAATATCAAAGCACTTAACCAACACGAAAGTCATTTTAAACTCACCCGGTCAAACTGCAGCTCCACTAGATGTCAAAAGAACATGTAAATGTAAGTTGGTGTGTGATGTTTTATAGTGGATCTTAATTGGACTTAATTGAAATATGCTGGTGCCAAAGATATCACGTGAGATTTTTTGATCATGTGACCTTGAATTTAAATATTGGTTTGAATGCTGTGTCCATATATGGAAAATGCTTTTCTTAGTGGTTTGTAGAATTACTTGGTGTAATTTTTCTTTCTTAAATAGAATAGAAATATCTGTATGTGTCCCACAACAGCGAAAGTTCACAAATTGCTGTGACCCACTTTGCATGATCTACTGTGTTTGTATGTGAGCGCAGACAAGCAGAAGGCTGAGCTGACCCAGCAGCACACAGAGTGGGTGAGACAGGTCACACAGAGACACATGCAGCAGATCGAGGACCTTCAGAATGAAATCCACACACATACACAGATGATGGCTCTGCAGCAGGTACACACACACACACACGTTTACTGCTGGTGTATGCATCAGATGTCAGATGTCTCTCTCCTCAGGACCTGAAGCAGCAGAACCGTCTACAGTCACTGGAGCGGCAGCTGGATGAGAAGAACAGCGAAGTCCAAGAGCTCAAACGAGAAAACGAAGATCTGAAGGCCAACTCACTGAGAAAAGAGCACGACGAACAAAAGCACAAGAGGTGGTATATCTTCACACTTAGATAGACATTGCTTTCTCGCTGTTTTTCAAGACCCACAATGGTGCAAAGACGTGTGCTTAGAATGTTTGCCCATAAATGTCAAAGAGAGATGTGGAAGTATAATGTGAGAGTTGTGTTGTGCGCAGCATCTGTGAGAGTCTTGAAGCTGAAGGTTCGCTGCGCTGGAGTAACATGGAGAGCGTCAAGAAAGAGCGAGAGAGAGAGCACAGACTAGAGATCCAGACCATGATGTCGGACTTCAACACTGCCCAGACCCGACTACAGGCTCGCATAGTTGCCTTGGAAACAGAGTACGATCCCTCTCATTAATATTGCAAAACATGCATTACTGTGAACATAAGAATAACAGACAGACAGGTTTGAGCGTGTGTGGTTCTTGTGCAGGCTGAAGGAAAGAGAAGAACGGGGCAAGAGACGAGTGGAGGATCTGCACACCATTGCTAAACTGCAGGACAAGCTGAGCGAGAGAGAGCAGCTCATCAAAAGTCTGATGGTGCGACACACACACACACACACACACACAAACTACTCTCTCTCTCCTCTCTCATGTTCGATTCCTCGTGCGCAGGAGGACCTGCACCAGCTTTCCCAGCATCCTCCTCTCAGTAGCAATGAAACTTTGAAGCCTTATGACTGCAGGACCCCCGTCGGGACCCTCACTCCTCCCGCTAAGGTGTCACTTCCTTCAGCAGGTCTCGTCTCATGCGCTTCTGTGGATCAACAAATCTTCTCTCATGTGTTTTACAGAAGAAGGCGGTGGATGACACAAGCGTTGTGGATCGCGGACCCTCGCTGACCAGGACGCAGACCCCGACCTCTCCTCACACTGACCGCAGAGCTTCGGTCAGACACAGTCGTCCCCCCTCACAAGAGCTACGACATCAGACACAGCTACAGCTGAAGACCAGCTACAACCAGCACATCAGGTAACCAGCACATAATCTGCATCTCACACACACACACAGACCTGTGACACTAATGACAATAGAGAAAGGTGACATTTTTTGGTTTGTTATTGGTAATATGTCAATATTAATCAAATCTCACTTCACAAAAAACAGCTTAATAAATAAATAAATATATATATATATATATATGATTTTTTTTTTTTTTTTTAATATTTTAAAAATAAATAAAAGTAAAAGACAAAGTTTCTCTCCCACTCTCATTTTTCCTTTTCACATTTTCAAGAAATGTATTTTTATTTTGTAGCGATGTTGATCACTTGGGCTTCTGTTGCAGGACGCCGGCGGAGCAGAGAGTGTTGGAATCAGACTCGCAGAAGCAGGAATGGTTTACCAAATACTTCTCCTTCTGAGTCCCGGACCCCCACCAAAGTCTCGCCCCACACACAAGCTAACACCAAATAAGCTCCAGGATCCGCTTCTTTACAGCCATACACTGCAGATCTTCTCATTTTGATCTCACTAGTCACTACTCAGATTATTGGTTTCTGATCTCAAGATTGCAAGAACCACT
Source organism: Paedocypris carbunculus (assembly GCA_028128575.1). Lineage (NCBI taxonomy): Eukaryota > Metazoa > Chordata > Actinopteri > Cypriniformes > Paedocypris > Paedocypris carbunculus. Next base: position 560,714 of record SOMO01000022.1, on the reverse strand, counting down.
GACCATCTCAGAAATTCTCATTCTGATCTCACCACCCTCTCAGATTCTCTCATTCGGATCTTACCACACTGTCAGATCTTCTCATTCATAACGCATCCCCATGTCAGATCTTCTCATTTTGAATATACATGTTTTTCTAGTCACATGTTCAGAGCAGAGATCAAACACTGAA
>SOMO01000022.1:548892-559307 GCA_028128575.1 Paedocypris carbunculus | reverse complement strand
AATGGAAGCTGGTACACTTCCTCAGTTTGTCTTAGACAGCTCTTTGCGCAGTACCTTTCTGTTCATGTTCTCCAGATCGCTGCCTCCAAACTCAAACTCCAGAATTAAGAAAAATTGATCATCACCAAAGAAATCTGGTACGACACACAAACTCAAGTGCATTCATTTCACAGCGACAGTTTGTCCTGCACAAGAGGAAAGCCTCTCACCTGGCCGGTCATTCTCAGACCTTCTCTGCCGATCAAACTTGTCCCAGGCTTTGAGAAGAGCGTCTGGGTATCGTCCTTGCACACAATGCAGACTGCAAGAGAAAGAACCATTTTTTTTAGTAAATGGAACTAAAATGTATGTTTTCTAAAAAGATGAAAACCTACTTGTTGAGTCCTATAAATCCGTCTGTCTTGTTTTGCTCCTTCACGTTAAGGCAGCTCAGCTCCCTACAGGTATAACGTAAACTGATTTGCAAAACCTCATTCAGAAATCTTCAAAAGATTTCAACACTTACTTGGAAATGATGATCTCATGTAGAATTTCTCCAAACATCTTCTGCTGTTCACCATTGACCAGTTGACTACCCTCTAATGGGATGATCTATGGTTTAAACGAAAATAAATTAATCATATTTGAAAAGTCAATCTTATTTATTGAGGCACGGTAACAGGCGATAAAAGATTAAACACCGAAGTTAAACACATGCTTTATTATAGTGTTGGTATGAACGCACTTTGAGAGCGACTGTCTGGCCTGCGTCATTGACGGTGGAGAAGACCTCGCCAAATGTCCCCTCGCCGATCTTGCTGCAGAGCTGCATGCGGGACGCAGGGATGCAGTCGCTGAAGGAAATCGGTCCAGTCTGATGACACTCATGGAAGACCTTTTCAGCATCGCTGATGTCCTCGTAGTATGAACTCTGAGAGGAAAAAAGAACCGAGATCAAGAGCAAATAACAAAAGTGATAATAACAGTCTGGGCAGAAATTTAGAGAAGGGAAAAATAAGGGAGGGCTACAGAAAATTATAGAGGGAAATCTAAATAAAGATGGATAGATGAGCAGATCAATCACATTTAAAGCAGGTTCTTCTCACCCCCGGGGTTCTGACAGAGGAGTGGAGCAGTCGAGAGGAAGCATGGTTGGATAAACGTGAACACACGGGTGACTGGAACAGATCCAGACTGGCATCGGCTTGAATCCCTGTGATGCTCAGTTGTGACTGACCCAAACGAGAAGGACTGCAAAACGCTGAAGAATAACAGAAGAGTTTACAACACATTTCTTTCCACAGTGTATCTGTGCTCGTGGTAATGAGGCGAAGACACACACCAGTTTTCTTCTTGTGCAGAGACAGCGCTGCCTTCAGCCGACCCCAGGAGTGCGTGCTTAGTCTGTCCGGCGTGAAGTTGGCCAAGAAGGAGGAAATATTCATTCCCTCCATTCGGAGAGGCGTCACAGCCAAATCCACATCACTGGTGCCAGGCAGCCATTCGCAGACAGACTCCTGCCAACGAGAGCTTCAATTAAGGGGGCTCCTAATAACACTAACTATTATAATAGACGTTTGCAGATCTAAGCAAATAAAAAAAATGTTAGAAATAAGGAAAGGTTGAATCTCTCACCCCTGTAAATGTGTTGGCTCTCAAGGACGTCACACCGAAACTGTAAAAACTGTCTTTACATCCTCTGTCCTTCTTCCGGTGCTTTTCATTGATCTTCAGGCCCTTCTTTGACCAGCGGCTGACGTTCAGTCCACTCACACACACCCTACGCCCGGAAGCCACTGCCGACTTGGGCACGAAATGCTTGTCGGCTTTGCTTTGAGTCGCAGGGGAAAGAAGAGGGACGGGAGGAGGCTGGAAGGAATCAGATAGGCGTTGGACCAGATTTTCTCTGATGGAGATGTCATTGCAGCACTCTGACTTCTGAGGTGGAGAGGAAGGAGAGGCCCGAGGGCTGATGTTCCAGGAGTTGTTAGTTTTTTCCTGAAGCAATTTCAAATCAAGGCGTTGAATCCTGACAGTCAGGCCGGACAGCAGACAGGCGCTCTTGAGACGCTCAGTGAGAGCAGCCAGTGATGACAAGCTCTCAGCTGGAGGAGGAAGGTGCTCTGGGGAGGATAAGGAACGGTGGAGAAGCTGATTGGATGATGCAGCGCTGACAGTGTGAGTCGGACTGCTTTCCTTTATTGCCACACTCTGATATTCCAAGTGGTTCAGGTCCTCCAGCACAACAGATACTTTTGATTTCAAGCACCTACATTAATACAAACAAAACGTATGGTGTTAGATAAAAAGCTTGTTTGAAATACATCATGGCATTTCTGAGATTTTTAGATTATATTTTATACATATTTAAAAAAATAATAATAAAAAAAAAAAATCCAACCATGGTATCAAAATCAATTGATGATGTCTATGGAAATGTCTATATTTTCTATTTCTAATTAGTATCATCATGATGACTCACATGAACTGTTTCACAATTAGGAAATTTTACAACAAAAATTAAAACAGTTAAAACACATTAATTTAGTCACAAGTTCACAAAGCTTGAACTACTATGGGTCTAAAATATATACAGAAATAATATTATTAATATTATTATCATATATTTATACACAAATTGTTGACTTCGGGTAATTGGACCGCCAGTTAAAAGAGGCAGTTGATTATTGAGAGAAGTAAAAAAACAGTCTTCACCTTCATAAGAAACAGTAATTCAGTAGTGCGGTATGTTTGTATTAAATAAAGTGTTTGGTATTATTTTATTGCTAAATCTTGTCTTACGTCAGCTAACAATGGAAGCGGAGTGATTGGTGGTGCGGGTGGCTGCTTCGGAAAGTGGCACTTTATTTGGACAAAATGATCACGTCCCTGATGTGTACCATTAAACCGGAGTCAACAGTATATATAACAATTAAATCTTGCGTCTATCAGCTGTAGGTTAGAAAACATTTTATTGATTATAATGACTGTAATTAAAAGTGAAAAAGTATGTTGTTACAGAAGTGTTACAAACCTCTCCTTCAGCAAAACCTCTACACGCCCTGCTGAAGTGAATACTGAACCAGTCTGTGGCTCCTCTGCATCAGCTTCAGATCGGTCACCCTTCGGCTCGCTTCTCTGACCTTGTGGGGACCCTTCAGTCTTGCTGATGCTCTGCCAGATGTCTTTTCTGTGAACTTCGAAGCTGAGGGAGGAAATATCACTAATAGAGGGCTCGGGCAAGGGCTGGAGTTGTCTGCAGATCACAGAGGGAGTACTGGAGAGAAGAGGACGCTTCCCACATAACTGCAGCTCGTCATTAAAGGTGCCGTTGTTCAGCCCAATGTGTAGATTCCTCTCACTGAGAAGCACAGGTCTGTGTGCATCAGGGCTTTTGATGCAGCGTGGCTTCCTCCTCACACGTTTCTTGTTTTTAGAACGTGAAGGAAAAAAATCGTCGGACGAATCCAGCGTGTGTTGAACAGCAACGGACTGAAAAGAAACAGAAAAGACAGTAATTATTTTGTCAATTGGCAATTTCTTCTTAATGCTTACAATGAACATTACATGGCGATACTTTGTAAACTGGAGGATTGTGGACCTGCTGTTTGGCAGTCATACTTGAAGTCAGCTGCTTTTGGTGCTTCACCGGTGGCCTTTCAGAGCCACTTTGAACACACTTGTGTTTCACTTTGCCATCGTGGGAAGCAATCATTAATTATATTTTTACACAAGAAATAAATTGTTTTTGGATTTATGCTGAGATTTGTGTGTGCTCTTCTTTAAGCTGAGATTTGCTAAAATGTATTGACAAGAACACTACAAAAACACAATCAGACATATTTGCAAATAATATAGCAATATAGCGAGTTAGTGCGCATGCGCGAGCGTGCAGCAGCGTGTTACAGTTGCTCTCCGTTTCTTTGTAGTTTTCTCATAGTTTATCTATTTTTCTTTCGTTTCTCTTTTTTTTTTCTACTTGTCTATGCAGATGTACATTTCTATTTTTTGCTTCTTTTATTATTATTATTATTATTATTATTATATTTCTCTTTTGTGTATTTTTTATTTTTTTGTTCGGTTGAGCAACTGTAACCGAAAAAGCAATTTCCTCCTGGGGATGAATAAAGTTTTTTAAATCTTGAATCTTGAATTGAATGGATTGTTGTTTCAAAATTATTTGACAACATTTTAGTAATGCGATATAGTAATAAATTGCAAGGATAGCTAAATAAATATAAAAAAAAATGTATAAATTTTGTTTCAGTGCACTAGCGAAAATGAGACCACACAACACATCACTGATAAACTTCACTTACAGGCTTCCTTTTTGGTTTCAGCTTCTGAATGTTGGGCCTTTTGCGCTTTGTGACAAAACGGAAGCGTGACGTTTCTGATTCTGTCTTTATGCTGAAAAATAACACAACTACTTAGCTCTACTGCTCTAGCTCTACTGACAGATTCTCAGAGATCAAAACTGACCTTGCATCAGGCTCTTCTGAGATTTTCTTCCTCCTGAGAAAATCACCTTTCTCCCTGATTCTTCTGACAACAGGAATCCGCTTTGCAGCCTTTTTTGTTGCCCTGGGAGTTTTTTTCCTTGCGGTTGATCTAAGTGGCTTAGAACTTTTCTTCTTTTGGCTAGAAAAAAAAATCAAAGACAAAAAAAAGACCACGTTAATAACGAAGTTCTAAGTTTATGATGCTAAGACTACTTGATTAAATATCATATATATCATATATATTGGTCAGATGTGACAGACCCAAACAGCAAAGACGGGTCACAGTTTTCCTCATCACTCTCACTCTCCTTCAGGGCAGTTTTTGCTCGGCTCTTAGCTGGACAAGAAGCTCGATCACTCAATTTCCTTAAAGAACGGTAAAACAGAATTATTCAGCATGGCGGACACAAACCTCACTCACTGACAAACAAACCTTTACCGTTTTTTGGGTTGTTTGGGCTCAGTAAATGACTGATCTGAGGAGGCAGAGGTGGAAAAAGAGAAGGCTGCCTTCTTTAAGTCAGGGGAAAACCACGGTTCCACCTTTCGCATATGCCTCCCATACGTCTTGACGAACATCGGCCCATTTCTGACGTTCATCTGATGAAACAAATGTTCATAGAACAAAAAAGGCTCATCAAAAATGTTCTATTGTTTTCATAATAAATCATAAAGGCACTACAAAGAAACCACAAAAGATATCACAAACGTTAAATCGACAAAACCTGCGGCAATAAACACACAGTTCAAAATAGACAAAATCTGATCTATCAGAACAATAATCTAATCATAAAACTAACTGGCATAACAAATAAATAAAAAAAAATACCTTAATATCACTCAACAGATCATAAACGTTGTTTTAAATTTAACACCATCGACAGATCGACCCGCCTCTCGTTCAAACTCAAAATGTACTTCGATTGGCTACTACGTCATTATTTTCTTCTTCTATGTCAATTTATTTTTCTACGGAACTTTACTGCCCCCTCTGGTGGGAGTTATTGCACACACATACACGCGCACACGCACGCACGCACACACACAGGATGGCGTTAAAAAAAGAGTAAATATTCATAAAATTTAACAACATAGCTAAGGCCTTTTTGTAAATTTCGAGTATTTAAAAAAATATATATGAAAAAATTATTGGTCCAATTGTTTACATGTTTGCTGTGCAAGTTGAAAAATTGTGCGTTACTTTTTATGGCAATTATACATAAAGTCTCACCAGAGTAAGTAAGAAATAATGAACTAATCCAAACAGAAGCAAACACACGCACACAAAGCGTAATTCATAGAATGGGTTAAACTGTAGTGCTCAACAATCGAGTTATGGTATATGCCGATAGGGGCGCTGTTGAGGGGGTAGGGCGATTTTAAGGCCCAACGAAGAAGGACCCCAAGAGAGCAGCTAAATTAATAACATAATTAGCAGTGGAATAAATTGAAAAACCTGTCAAAAACCGTTACATATCATTAAAATCCTCTCATGTTAATTTGTTGATTGTTTATTGTTGATTGTTTAACACTTTCAAAACACAAATAAAGCCAGTACAACAATTTGGAAAAAAAATAATGGGACAAGTGTTGGTAAATGCAGTAGTAATTATGTACAGAAAAAAATAAGTTTTGTTTATTTACAGAGTATTAGAAACGTTTTAGTGTTAACATGACTGACAAATAGAAACTAACTTGATTGTATAGCTTTTCACTGAAGAAAAATCATTTGGACCACAAAAAGGCAAGGAGTAACATAAACAAGCATACACACAACAAGAACACAACTGACATAACACAAAAAGCCCTCTATAAAGTTGCTACTTGTTTTTTTTTTTTTTCCAAAAAGAGAGTATCTAACAGAAACAGTGCAGTATTTAGGCTCAAAAAGAAAGTTGACATTATTTCAAATAAGATTAGAAAAATGTGCAATTGGTACAGGACAGTTTGAAAAATTTGAAACATGGTATTTTGTTCATTAAATTGGTTTAAAAACCGAATGAAAACTGAGAATAGAGCCAGCTATCTCATCACGCTCCGAACAGGCCTAAACCTAAATCTCACTTTCTTACTGAAGACTCAAACTCATGAAGAACTCAATGTATTTTCAAAAAACTTCTGCTTTGGGAGACGTCATTACTGTGAAAAATGTTTTAAGAAAATGTTTTAATGAAGCTATTTCAACATCCTGATCCATTTGTCATAAAAAAAGCAGTATCCCAGTTAAAATTATTGTTGCAGTTTTTCAAAGGATATTAATAGAAAATGTAACCTTAGACTTAGACAGAATTTTTTTGTACGTACGGCCAAAACATCATGTCACGCTTTCAATCTTTCAAAATTATAATTTTTCTTTATCCACCAAAACCAATTCTCTCTCTGTCAAACCAAAATGTTTTACACAATTAGACAGCCGTGTTAAACCTGTAGATAAGTATGTTTCATGAGAAATCCACAACCTTTCACCCACATCTGAAATGAAGAAGACATTAAGATTTGAAAAGCACCTTCTACAGATCAGGTGGTTTCTAGCACTGAAGTTTGCGAATACTGCGTGAAATTCTCTTAAATTCGCGTTGTCCCCTCTGCCAGCGTTTCAGTGATGTAATAACCAAATTTCCATCCATCTTCTGGCCCATCACCAGGTAGGCGGCATTGATGTCGTTCATTTCATCACAGACACACTGGAGTCCGTCTTTCAGCCAAAGCACTGTTTTGCGGAGGTCCCGCTCAGTCACCCCTCCGTTCATCTTGTAGATGGTCTTGCTCTTGGTCTCCGGGATGATCTTGGTGTCTCCATTCATGTAGGAGATCTCCTTCACTTTGATTTTCAAAGCTGAGGAGCAGATTAGTATTGACACATGCATAACAATCAAGTTAAATATGCAAATAATCAATAAATTTGCCCAAAATATTTTTTGCTAACAAATTAATATTTTTTGTATGCTTTTTGATCTCTGATGAACCAAATAAACGCAAATCAACTGTCTAATGTCATTCTCCATCACTCTCTTTCTGACTCTTAATCTTAATTTATCTCTCCAGCCCCCCACCCCGCCACCCCCCTCCAAACACACCACTAGAGAGCACTACAATCTAAGGTTGTCAACGTCTTACTTTTACCTTTCAGTTAATTTCTTTTGGAGGACAATGAAATGTTTCAGTAATGAAGTTATAATAAATTCCAATAAACATCTACAAAAAGCGCAAATATGAAACAAAAACAACACCGTGGTGTAAAGGAAAACATTTAGATTCTGAAAGAAGCAAACAAAAAAAGACGCAAAAAAGAGAGATGGACATAATTATTATGATGATAAACAGTCAGAATGATGTTCTTACCAAAGTCATTTTTGCAAAGCGTGTCCACAATTTCGTTGTCATTCTCTGGTTTTTCGCTGCAGGCGTCGCATACTTTCGGAACTGGAAGACACAGCAAAAAGTGTCATGGTGAAAGGTAAACACCGTAGTTTAAAACCCGATATCGAGCACTCTCACCTTCCTTGGTGACAGGAACCACAGCGTCCGCTCCGGCAGAAGGGATGCACAGGTCGTTGTCCAGAGGAAAGCGCTGACAGTCCAGCATGTCCGGCCACGGGAATCCAAAGGCGGCCATCACCGGTGCGCAGCCGCTCTTCACGCTCTCACACAGCGACCTGCACGGCTGGATCGGCTCGTCCAGGTCATCCAGACACACCGGAGCAAAAAGCGAGCAGAGGAACTTCTTGGTGTCCGGGTGACACTGCTTCTGCACCAGCGGGATCCAGGAGGACGCCTGCTGCAGGACCTCGTTCATGCTCTCGTGTCCCAGCAGGTTGGGCAGACGCATGTCCGTGTACTCGATCTCATGGCACAGCTGAAGATTTGTGGGGATGGGTTTGCAATTGCTCTTCTTCTGGAAGAGCTCTGGCTGGTCGAATGAATATAATCCGTGAAGCGCTTCGACATGTCCGAGCGGGGAGCACGCGAGCAGCAGCGCCAGAAACGCGCGCATGATGGATGCAGACAAGAGAGTTTCGGGATTCTGGGTGTGTGAAATGCCTTTCAAACTCAAAGAGCTCCGAGGTCTGAATGAAGTGAACTCGAGTGAAGAATGCAATGAACTTTGAGTCTGGAGCAAGCGGTTCTCAACGGGGAGCCTTGTGGGCGGGGCTTGGATAGCGCTAATCAAACGTGAGTGCGCGTTCGTTTGTCAGAGGCGCGTTCCTGGCCAGGTTTAACGAATAATAAATGGGTTTAAAAAATGGGACAATAATTCAGAGTCAGACCGTTAAGATTCAGTTAATGTAATAGACGCACACGCACACTGGTAAAGAGTGAAAGTAACTTGAAATAAGTACAATTTTAATTGAAACATTCAACATCGTATTGCAATTTAAACAGGTAATTACAGTCTTGTTAAATTCAAAAGAAAAGGCCAGTTACTAGTTCTGAAGGATGTAAAGTGTAAAACTAAACCTAATTCAAACAGAAGTTAATGTAAATGGTGCGAGTGTTTTCGTTTTGCAGACACTTTGCCAGGAGATAATAAAACTTCCAATAAACATTTCGTAAATCAATTTTAGAAATGTCAAAATCCCATGCGCTTTGATTGTGTGATTTATGGTTTGCAGTGGAGCTTTTGTTTAACTAGCTGCATAAGCACATACACCCAGTGACTGACTGAGCGCTGTACCCCCATTTACAGCCACAGTCATCTGTCATCATTAAAGCAAAATATGCGCTGCACTTTAGGAGTTTATAAATTATGCTCAACATTTTTTCATGCATATACAATTGTGTGTCTGTGAGAAAGAAACAGAGAGAGAGAAGGGGAGAGGGAGGGAGAGAGATGGCGGGCATGTGCAAATTTGGTGCGAGTGAGAGAAACAGACAGAAAAGCTAAACAGAAAAGACTGGCAGAAATGCATAGTAAACAAAGATAAACAAAAAAGGAAGTTAAGATAAGAGAGAGAGACAAGAAAGAGAGATAGCGGTCAAGATTAAAGAGATAAACAAATAAATGAGATAAATGCAGACAGAAATATAAGAGGCAAATTATGGAAAAGAAAAACATCAAAACAGAGAAAAACAATAAATAACAGTGAAGTAAAAACACAGACCAATAGATGTGCGGTTAAGAGGAAGAGAAAGAAAAACTATGACATGATAGTGAATTAAGAGTATAGGAGATGGATAGATAGATAAAAGAAGAAAAAGACAAAACTTAGGTTGAGCAGATACTGAGAAACAATAGAAAAGTAGTCATTGTAATACACAAGGGGAAGATGAGAAACTGAGACAGAAAAAAGACAGAATGAAGAGCGAGAGAGCTTGAGTGAAACGCGGCTGGTTCAGTTCCTGTATCATTCATCACTCTGCAGGGTCCAGTTTTAGCCACTGAGAGCAGGTCACACAAACAAAGCCCCGCTCATTTCAGCACAGTCTCTCGGCCTTTAACACCTCAATAAATCTCACTAAAGCCAAGAACTGACGGAGAGAAGACTCAGCATGCGTGAGCTGAGACCGGTTCAGCCGACACGCAGCAGCCATTCGGCCCGCTTCTCACCAGCTTTACTGGGAAACAATCTCTTCATGCACAAATACCCCGAGGGAAGCCAAAGGTCAAAAGGTCAGAGACCCTCATTAAACCCAGGTTAGCTGCTGGGTTTGGCCTGTTGGGGATCCTGCTGGGCCTGTTTCATGCTGTAAAGTGATAGCAGCAGCATAGGCCCGACTGCTTCTGCTCTGTAGCTGATCGGTGGCCTTCATTTGCCCCCTTGTGTTAATGTGTCAGCAAACATCTCACTTGCAGGGGGCTGCTGGGATTCATATATCTGGGACATATTCCATGTTGCACAGCATACAATATCAATTATAACAGGTTTGTTGACAGTGTGTGGATATTATACGCACATTTGCAAAAAAGAAAAAAAAAACACACACACACACAAA
>SOMO01000022.1:520585-548568 GCA_028128575.1 Paedocypris carbunculus | reverse complement strand
ATAAGTTTCCATGTTCTTGCTTTACACTATTTTTCTTCCTTGTGGTTTTAATCAATCAGGCCTCTTTCACAGCTAATGACTGACTGAGAGAATGGTGATCAGGGGTCTGTGATGGGTCAGGCGTCTGATGCTCTTCTAAACTTCATACAGATCAACACATTAGGTCTTAAAAAAAACAACAGTGCAGCCAAAAGTGTTTCTGAAAACAATATTTTACAGTCTTTGCTTTACCATCTTGTGAATAATTGTGCTCCAAGGGACACAGCAAGTAAAATATTGTGAGAGAACAACTGAAAGTTTGAAGACACATTCACCTGAAGAAAAAACCAAGGTAAACGGAGATCTTCAAATTCTTAGTCAAAACAGTGATATTATTTCTCAGAGGTTTTTGCTGTTGTAACAATCAGAAAGCTTTAGCACTGAAACTTCAGTAGAATTTGAAGCTGCTGATTTTGTCCGGCTACATGTGTGTAAATATGTGAAAGATGGTCAGAAAGATACATTTGGAGGGAGGAAAAATTGAGAGAAATGTAGTGATAAATGTGTGCCTCTAGTGTGTGTGTGTGTGTGTGTACATTTGTCACTTTATTTGTCTGTTTGCTTTTTTGATTATTTGTATGTCAATGTATTTGTCCCCACTTTCACCCTATTTTTTTAATGAGTTGTTTTCAACCTGATTATTTTTTTTTCTAAAACAATTTAGCATATATGTACTGTATACATGTTGTTTGGTTTCTTCTGTAAAATGTAAAACAAACCGTGAAAAAAGGAAAAAGACCGAATCAAAACACAAAAGTCCCCAGTTAAGATCTCAGGCTTTTTGGGAGGGAATTGTTGATGTGGTTTTTTTCGCAGCTGTCGTGAACATGTTGAGGTTTCTCTCAAGTCTTTCTGTCTTCAGACCGAATGTTTTCTGTCTGACGGCTGCATGTTGAAGTGTTTGAGCTAAAGTGGCGCCTGATTATTTTGACAAGGCGTGATGAATGATTTTGCAGTTGAATGAAGTGTCCAAGCTTGTGAAACTTCCTGCTGTCCTGGTGCTTATAGAGACATAAACAGAAAAACTGAGAAAGAATTTAAAAAGGCTGCGTGAATGTGTGAGTGACACACCAAGATAATGAAAGAGAAATACTGAGAAAAAGAGAACAACACACTTACGAGAGAGAAGAGATAAGAGAGAATGAAAAAAAGAGACAAAGTTAAAGAGAAATAGATAGATAGATGGATGGTTGGATGGATGAATGGATAGATGGATGGATGGATGGATAGATAGATTTATTAGACAGAGGCTCGCTTTCAATTTTAAGCACATTTTGGTTTTAAAAATACAAACCAAGGCAATAAACAGTAACTCACTGTGACTACAGTAAATAATAAATAAAAAAAAAACATTTTGCATAAGCATACTGACATAACAGTTAAAAAGGATGAAAACATCAAAGAGAAAAACTAAAAGAGAAGATCAAAATAGAAAACACAACAGAATGAGTAGAGAGAGGGAGAGAGAGACCAATATAGGCCCTGAGAAAAAAGCAGAAGAAAAAACAAAAAGCCAAAAAGAGCCATAAACAGCAGAGAAAGGCAGCAAAAAAGACAAAGACAACATCAAGAGACAAACTAGAGTAAGATGAAACAAAGAGAACAAGTGCCTAACAACACACAAAAAAGAGAAAGGAAAGAAACTAGCAACCAACAAGCAAATCATACATAAAAGAACAAGAAGAAAAATCAACTATAAATTGACATTGAGCAAAAATAAGAGGGAATCAGGCTGTAGGAGTTTCTCATGATATGCCTACGCAACGCATGTGCGACCAATCAAATCATTAACTTCTGTCAGGCCCTTCCTCCCTCTCTCCACTGCGAATCAAAGCCATTAATGATTAAGCAACCGACCAATAGCTTTTGATTCCAGTGCTCCTGCTAGACAACACACATGGTTCTTCAAACAAACCCCAGCACTAGATCAGAATCCCTCATTAATGCTTGACCGCCTTCAAATCACACACACACTCATTATGTTCAGCCCCTCAAAACACGGGTGGGTTTTTACAGCAGACGTGGATCATCTCGACCTGCATGGCGTCCACTGTTCTCCATAGGCTCCTGCTTAATTTAGGCATTGTGGGTCTGTGCATTTATTACCCCTGTCAGTTCTACCTCAAGAAACAAATGTAAAGCATAAATCACAAGCTTTCTGGCCTTGACCTGCTACCGCCCTGGTGGAAAGACATTCAGGCTGCTGAGAGTGGAGCACGAGGGTCGGTCTAGGAATCCCAAGGTGCCCTGGAATGACTGTGATGAATGTTTGCGGCCCTTTTCGGAGCCAAAGACCCTTCTGCCCCCGCTGCACTGATGCTCTTCGGCAGAGGTCACGTGTAGTGTCGCTTCAATTTAAGTTTTATGCAGAAGACAAATTGAAGATAAATAGCTTTAAAGCTTTTTGTCAAATACATTTTATAATAGATTTTTTAAACTTCAAATAGCTTTAAAGCTTTTTTAAGTGTTTAAAATTGAGCTGATTACATTTTAATAGTTGAGTAAACTTTGAGTTGATCTTTTTAGTTGATTTTTATCACATTGTGGGCAAATTAAGTATTGTAACAATGCAACCGCATGTTGCTGAAGCAATTTGTTCACTGGACAAATAATCGAATGCGGGAACAAAACAGGAAGTTCGGATAAAAGTAAGGTGGTGTGCAACTGAAACTGAAAACCGTTGTTCGCTCAACTTTTATAATTTATGCTGAGGCAAAAAAAAATTACCTGTTTATTTTTTCAACTTATGGTAAAAAAAAAAACATATTACAAGCTATGATGCATTTCAATTTTAACAGAAAAATGCTTTTTGTTTATCGGGAAATACAGCAGGTAGAAGTCGACCTCCCAAGCTCGCACAGCACATCTGAAAATCATAAAGTCGTTTCCACATGGTTTTAATATGATTCGATGCAAAAAGCAGACGGAGAAGGAAAAGGCTGTTCGCGACCTGTCGCCCGGCTGCAGTGAGCAATAATATTATTAAGGTTATGAATGACATGCACCAAGACATATTACATTTACTGGCACTAATCAAGTTTGTTTAGATTACAGTGATGTATGAATCTGGCAAATGTTTAGCTTTCATTAGTCAGGTTGTGAATTCAGATTCATACTTTCCTCAGGTATTGAACCCACAACCTTGGCTTTTGTAAACACTATCCTGCAAGAATATAGTACAAATAGAACTATCTATATGTCTGTTGGTCAGTCAGTCGGTCTGTCTGTCCACCCATCCATCCCTCCGTCTGGCTGTTAGTCCATCTGTTCGTTTGTTCGTCTGTCTGTCTGTCTATCTATCTATCTGTCTAGTCGTCCATCTGGCTGTTGGTCAGTCAACGATTTAATAACCAATACATCCCTGTCTCTCTCTCTGTCTCAGCTATGTGTCTACCGGTCTGTCTGTTTACACATTCGTCCATACACCGATTTGCATCATTATTTACCTAGCTATCTGTCTGTCAATAACTCATCCAGACTGTCCTTCTGCCTTTCCATCCATCCATTCATCCATCCGTCTCTGCAAAGGGCACACATTTTACCACTATTAAACATTTAGTATCTTTAAAAAATGGTCTCTTTTCAGCTAAACTTTGAAAAACAACATCAACCATTTGACTCTACTGACATTGCGTTCTGGAGACGGTGATGAATTGAGGGCTGAAAGACGGTGAACAGAAGACTGGACCTGTAGTCTGTTATTAATCTGCATTTAACTCATCAGTCGGAGCCGGATGAAATCAAACACAGATGTTTCTTGCTTTTTGGCTTCCTTGTTCTAAATCTTGCGTACTTTCTGCACAAGAAAAGAATTAAGGGCGAGCTCAGCTTGACTATGTTGGCAGAATCTCCCCGTGGCATCTGGTCAACCTGAAACTAGACGATCAATCTGTGGCATTCTAACAAGCAGACTATGGGATTCAAACCCATGACCTTGGGAGTGGCAGTGCCCGTTCTCCTCTGATTGCAAAAGACAAAAAAAAAAAATAGGATTTTGTATAGCATTTCATAATGTGTGTGTGTGTGTGTGTGTGTGTGTGTACACAGCCACTGAATGCTGAGAATTGTAGTTTTGCTGGTTTCAAAAAGTATTTTCTTACATTTCAAGGTAAATAAAAAAAAGTAAAAAAATAAATTACTAAACGGAGAAGAGACATTCCAACATTCTTTTTGCATGTTTGTGATTGAAATTGGAAGTTTTCTTTTCATGTCTGTCCAAGCTTGAAAATTATCCATGTTTCACACAGAACCGCATCTGCACACAGTTAGAGGTTTTTCTCTCCCTGAATTCTACATGTTAGCTTAAAAATATCTTTGTTTCTTACTTCCACCAAGAAAAGGAGCTTTCAACAAATCAAGGAAAAATGAGTCGACCACACAAAATACTTCTATTCTGGCAAAATAAAGAATAGAAAAACATACCTATATATCACATTTTAAACACATTTTACTGCAAACATTCCAAGAGTCTTATGTGAGTAAAAATATATTTAATATATAAGCCATTTCTTCTGATCATGTCTCTATTGATAAAAAAAAACTCATATTAAGAGCACAAGTGTACTGTGTGTACTGTTACACTATTACCAATGCTTGAAATTAGTAGTTCTAGTCTACCTTCACTGATTAGTCTTCAGGTTACCGGTATCATAAAAAAAATACTGAGGTGAAACAAATTTATAAGGTACTTTTTTTATTAAAATAACCGCTTTTACAATCACATTCAGTACAGTAAGTTCCTTAACAAACGCTACAATCAACAAGAGTCATTAGAAAGGTATAAATAACACCTATATAAAATACATAAAAAATGTACAAAATTATACTTGAATCTCTCCATCCTCATCCATGACATCTCTTGACAGTGCTGCCAGTTTTGTATAGCATCCCATTCCTGCTTCTGAGACCACTGGAGAAGCGTTAGGAGTCCGTACTGTAAGCAATGACAAAGAGGGTGAAAAACTGGGGGTCATTGCAGAAGGGCTCAAGCCGGTGACCCTGGTGCAACTCTTGCTGCATGCAGGCGATCGGACTAATGCTTGTGTTCTGTGAGGCATCCTGGGTGGAACGGAACGTATTCCTGGCTGGGCCACTGCTGTGATGAGAGGGGGTGGATGAAGAAAACTTTGAGACTCTGGCTCCACGTCTCGGGTCCTTGTACCTTCATCCGGAAGCGTGCCAATATCGGTGAAAACAGAGGCCAGAGATTGGAAGCGTGGTTGCCAGTTGAGAAAGTAATCCCAGCTGTAACTTCCATGCAGCTGCTCCTCAGCAGACACAAGATTTGTAAGGGATCCCTTAACAGGAGCTTGGTCTCCACCGATGGACATGCATCTTCTCATGACTTCCTCCACTTCCTTCATGTTGACCACCTGGGGCAGCAAACCTTCACCTCCTCCTTCATCCTTAAAATTATGAAGACTTTCTGAGCTGGCCATGTCCAGTATCTGAACTATACCAAAACTGCCAATCGAAGGTGGATCTTCCTCAATTGAGTGGAAGGAAATATGATCTGAATCCCCAGGAAGCCCTGAGTCTGAAACTCTTGATGTGTGATCTAATGCAACGGCAAGCTTGTTGATCATGTTAATCTCCTGATCTTCTGCAGTATCATCTTCACTAGATCCTCTTCCACTGGAAGCCTTTGAGTTTCTTATAGGGTTCATCATGTTTATCTTTGTCCAAACATCTGATGAAGCTTCCATCATGCCGCCATGAAGATTTCCATCCGTTTGTTGCAAAGCGACTGACTCATGGGTAAAGTAACCAGAGAAGGAGGCAGTTTTCATGCAAGTCTCTTTGGACTTGTACCTCCAAACAAGAGCAATAATGCTTATTAGGATAAGAAGAAACACAATTAATAAAACACTGAGAACGGTGGCACGAGCACTGAGAGCCACAATTGTCAAAGTCTGTGCTGAATTGGACGTGTTCACAAGAGCACGGCATGTTGAAAACCTCGAGTCAAGTTTTGGGCTGCTTGCTTGGACAACCAGCTCCTCTATCGTTTCATTTGAGATGCTCCTTCTCTGGTATACGGAGTTGGAGATGAAAACTCTACCAGTTGACTTGTTGACACTAAAAAACGGTGATGGGCTGAGTAAAGCATACTCCACCAAGCCATCAAGACCTCCATCATTATCCATGGCCATCAGCTGGCCAATGCTCTCACCAACCCGGGCATTAGTGGGCAGTGAGAAATGATACACATTTTGGGAAAAGACAGGGCTGAATTCATCAACACCTTCAACGTCGATCTGTACTCGCAAAGTCGACACTTGATCTCCTTTGTCACGAGCCTCAACCACCAAGCAGAACTTGTTCTCTCTTTCATAGTCAAAGGTCTGTTTCGTGTGAATGTCCCCAGTAAGTGGATCCACAGAAAAAGCTTCTTTCCTTTCAGGGTTGCTGCTCTCATAATCCATAAAGCATGAGCTTACAATGGAATACGTGAGCAATCCAAAGCTTCCTGCGTCCTCATCAATAGCTTGTGAAATGCAAACAGGAGAATATGCCGGCAAGTTTTCAGACACTGTGCAGTTGATGGTAGGAGACACAAAAAACGGAGAATTGTCATTTTCGTCCAACACTAATATGTATACGACTGCGAAAGACACCTTTCTAGCAATCCCGCAATCCGACGCACAGATTGTGATGGTAAATTTGGTGTCTTTTTCATAGTCCAGAGTGCCATTAACCTCGAGCAGTCCTGTTGCAGAGTCAAGTCCAAACAGACCTCTGCTGTCTCCTGAGACGATGCTGTACGTCACTTCCCCGTTGACACCTAGATCAGGATCTTGGGCAAAAACAGTGATAAGTGATGTACCAATGGGACTGTTTTCTCTCACTTGGGAATAATACTCTATGCGGTTGAACTCAGGAGAGTTGTCGTTTTCATCCACTACTTTCAGTGACACAACAGTCGAGCTATTCAGAGGAGGGTTTCCTCGATCTGCCACCATCACAACCAACGAGTACGTGTCTGTCCTCTCTCGGTCCAGCACATCGCAGAGAATCACTAGGCCAACCCTGTTTGGATGGCCTGCAGATGAAACCTCGACAACATCCATGCGGAAGCGCCTCTCGTCATTTCCCCCCACAATGGCGTACTCAAGCTCCACGTTTTCACCTGAGAAGTCCTTGTCTTCTGCTGATAAAGTGAGTAAAACACTTCCAACCGTGGCAGCCTCAGACACACTCATGTGGTAGGAGTTCTGGGTAAAGACAGGAGGGTTGTCATTGACGTCCACCACCTCTATAAGCACAGACGTGACACTAAGTAAGCTTGGTTCGCCATTGTCTCGTGCCTCCACCAGCAGCTGCAGCACATTCCTGTTTGCGACACCATCCAGAGGTTTGTTGGTAAAAATGGAGCCTAAAAAGAACACACGAGTCAGCGGAATTACTAATGACGTGCGGCATTCCATCTGATGGGAAAAATTTTTACCATTTTTTGGATCGATGTAAAATCCTCTCACTGGTGATGAAAGAAGCCTGTATGAAATTCTTCCGTTCTGGCCTGAGTCTTCATCGCTTGCGGATACGGCCACAACAAACGTATCTGCAGCAGTGTGTTCAGACAACGCAACCTGAATGGATACATCGAAGGTTTGTCAACTTGTAAAATCTATGCTAAACAACCACAACTTATCCAATTACACATAGTCCCTTTTGACATCCTTATACAAATCTGTTTTGACAACTACTGTCTTTCTCGCTTGAAATGCACCAGCTTGGGTTTTAGAGTGGGAATTGAGACTCATTCCCACACTCAGCTTAAAGTGTTTGTCCAAAATGAGGTTTCTGAGATTTTAATTTTGAATTGTTGACGAGCAACTTTGATAAGTACCTGATAAGTTTCCTGTGTAAAGACAGGAGGGCTATCATTGACATCCGACACTTTGATGGTCAGTTCAGCCACGGTTTGATGGACATAGTCTGATGCCTCCACTCTCAGTGAATAGACAGCTTTCTTCTCAAAGTCCAGGCTTTCAGTCGTGCTAATTACTCCTGAGTATGGGTCGACAGTAAAACTGCTGGATTCGTTCTTCTCCATCAATCTGTATATAGCTAAAGGGCTCAGATCCACGTCATTTGCAACCACTTGAGTAACAAAGTAGCCAGCAGGTAAATCTGACGGGGACAAGAACAACAAATCTCTCATTGAATCTGGTTTTACAGGTCACAAAGCTGAACACAGTGCAAATCATTTCCTACTTTCTGCAATGGTCACTGGCTCCATTGACGGTATCATGGGACTGTTGTCATTGACATCTACAACCTGAACTCGGACAGTGCAGGTGCTGCTCAGAGACGGAATTCCCATGTCCCTGGCTAGAAGAGTTAACCTGTTGAATAAAAAAAAAAAACATGAACTTTGAATCTTAATTAAGTTGATTAAATTCTGTTTTTGGAAAAAAGATTTTAAAAGCATTTTTACTTGTAAGATGAGACAATCTCCCTATCTAACACAGCGTTGGTGGCAAGAATTCCACGGATAGAATCAATTGCAAATGCATTATTGTGATTCCCGTCCACTATGAAGTAACTAATCTGGCCGTTCACACCACTGTCGGCATCTGTCGCCTGGACCTGGAAGTTTAAAGGAATTTTAAGATGGTCAAATATATGTTTTTTTTATTAAACAAGAACAAAATCAAAAGTTGTATTTATCAATATGAGAATACCTGCATGACATAAGTGTTGTGCATTTGCCCCTCCCACACTGCTGTCCTGTAGTAGCTTTGCTTGAACGCCGGCGGATTGTCATTAACGTCCTGTAGAGCGATATTAACCCTGGCATAAGCCGTTTCTTCTCCGTTTCCAGCCAAAACCACAAGAAGTATTTTACGCTCAGTCTCAAAGTCCAGCAGGTTCTGCTGTTGAACTGTAATGTCACCTTTCAAAAGAAACACACATTTATATAGATTAATATAATAAGACTTTAGACCCTTTATCAACCGATCACAACTTGTGAAGTATGTGAACTGCAATTAGGTCAAATCGCCAAACAACCACAAATGACAGAGAACTAACAAATAAGAAAATTGTTTTTTTTTTTTCTTTTTTAAAAATAAGACGTCTTATATTTCTTGTTCTTTTGTTTATTATTTGAACTTATAATGGAACAGAGTACTTATATGTTACCAGTGAAATTGTAAAAATTTGAATTTGAAATAAACTGTGTGATTATACCCATTGAGCTGCTTGTTTGTATAAACAAATTGCGGGCTAATACTGTATACATTTAGTTCTGAATGGAAGAATGTCAGCATATTTAATACTGTATTTGATTTATACATACATACTAAAAGAAAAAAATGTTATTGCCACTGTAATTGACACAAACGTAAAAAAAATGTAATGCAAAACTTTCCATATTATGAGATGAATAAAGTTCTACGCATTCAATTCTATTCTATGAATGTGTCTGTGTGTGTGGTTGTTTGTGTGTACACCTCACCATATAAAGTGTAAATTAACAACAAAAGTTAATTAAACAATCAAAGTGAAGAATCATGAATTCCATACAATAGTACCTGTGCTGGGGTTTATAGTGAAGATTTCTTTCTCATTGCCACTGAATATTCTGTACGTGATTGTTTCTTCATCTGCTTCCAGATCCCGAGCTACAACATTTGCCACCCAGGTTCCTTATACACATAAACACACATAAGCACAGTCGATCCACCAGGCATCAATAATTCTAGTCAATATTGAATTAGAAAAAGACTTGTTTAAGTCCATCTTAATTAAGTTTGTGAACTGAGCATTAAAGATCTCAAAATAAAAGTGAGTCAAGGCAAACCTGTGCTGCTGTTCTCCAGCAGGGTGACTTCATAAAGCTCCTCTGTAAACCGCAACGGCAGTTCTTGTCTGTTCAGCTGGAGGAGCAGCAGACAACTGGTGGTGAGAGAAGGTCTTCCCAGATCGGCAGCCAGAACTTGGAGCATCTTTGTCCCGGAAAAGTCCTTTTTCACTGGGACTTTTAGCATAACCGCTCCAGAAGATCTTTCAACCTGGAAAAGCTCATCATCTTCTGCCAGGCTAAATATCACAGTCCCATTCTCACCTTGGTCTGGATCATGCGCTACAAGCGTGAGGATGGGATGATGGGGACGAGCAGTCCCTGAATTTACTGGCACGCTTATGTTCTTCCAGTTGCACGATGGAGGATTATCGTTGACATCTTCTACTAATATAGTGACGGTAGCGATGGAGCTGCGAGGTCCCTGGCTGCATCCATCTGTGGCTACTGCGCGGAAAACATGCTGGGAACGTGTTTCGCGGTCTAGCGGCTTGGTCAGATGTATCACGCCAGTAGAAGCATCAACATAGAAATGTCCAGAATTCTCTTCTTCCAAAGAGAACACAATAACTCCATTGCTCCCCTCATCAGGATCCTTAGCAGTGAGATGCATGACCTCTGAACCAGCAGAAAGACCCTCGCTGATGGTTGCACGGTAGCTTTTGCGAGCAAACGCCGGACTGTTGTCATTCTCATCTGAGACGGTGATGTTCAGGGTTGTGACAGAGATCAGCGGAGGGTGTCCATAGTCAGATGCTGTGATGAGAAGGGAGTAGTTGGACTGTTCCTCTCTGTCCAAGACCTTAGAAGTGCTGATTGCTCCCGTCACCGGGTCAATACTAAAACATCCTTCACCTTCTAAAGTGTGAAGAACAAAAACACAAAATAAGATAGTCAAGATGTGTTATGAGAAAAAATGTTGAACTAGTATGAAAAATCCTGCTGTTGAAACCAGTGCAAACACAAGGGCTAGTTACTCCAGACAGAAAGGCATCGACGTTAAAATCTCATTAGGAAACGATTAACAAGGCATAACTAGTCATCACTTTAGAAGAGCCCACAAAGACAAAAAACTGACATCTAGGAATTGTTTTATAACTACCTGAATTAGTCACATGATAAACTGCAACATGTGAATATATCGTTTAATACCACGTCGAGAAACTACGATACTTTTAGTCTTAATAAACTCAATTTAATAAGCATTAATTGTTCTTTAACAAAGTGTGAAAATACAATTTTTAAACAATGTTTTGTTATATAGATGCTTTTAAAGCCTTAAAGTGGTATTTTATATAAACTACTTACTAATCAATGTATATCAATATAGAAACAATGCTTTATAAATGATTAGTTAATTACTGTTGCTTTACCCAATTGTAAATGCTTTACAGTTAAGTGTAAAACGCTAGGTTTCGTTTTCATACTTTTTAATGAGTACAGAATGGTTCCGTTGAGTCCATGGTCAGCGTCGAAGGCTTGGACGATGTGTATTATTCCCACAGGCAAATTTTCCGAAACGTCTATGTGCATATCAGGATGAGAAAACTGTGGAGGATTGTCGTTATCATCGAGGACGGAGCACAAGACTGTTGCTGTGCTGAAGAGAGATGGAGTCCCACTGTCTTTGGCCTGAACTGTATAACACACCATAAACAATCCAGATGAGTCAAACTGAAAAAAACAACTGATTAAATTGACGTATTTCAGAATGCTATGATATAAATGAATTTTTAAATATTGATTGAGGTGTTAGTTTAGTCCATGAAGATTTAATTCAGATTCATTAGACTCAACCTATAACCAAGATAATATATATACACACACACACACACACACACACACACTTACAAAATACTTTCTGATCTGTAAATGACTGTGATTAACAAACTTTGCAAAAACAATGAGTCAAGAATAAATAACCAATGCTGTTAGTATCCCAACCTAGATAAGATAATATTACAGTATTATTTAAATTGCATTGACAGCTTTTCCTTGCAATTTGATTCTAATTGCTTCAAAGCATTGCAGTTACAAGCAAGTGTCAGCTCATTAAATGTAATAAAATACAGATCAACACGATAATATGTTGTAGATGGTAGACGGTGGACATCTGACCTCTGAGAGTGAAGCTAGAGTGCTTCTCTCGGTCTAGAACAGTGCGGGTTTGGATCTGACCGCTGTGGGAGTCGATGGTGAAGAGGTCATATCCCGGTCCAGGCAGAAGGACGTATGTAACAGCAGCATTTTCTCCTGTGGGACGCGAACTGAACATTTAAAGGCCATACAGACCCTAATAATACACTACAAATCCAAAGCTGAATATCTCAACATTTTAAGAACTTTATATTAGTTAATATATGACAAGTTTATTCTTGTCATTCTTGTTATTCTTCTAGTTACCTAATAAAACAAAATAGATTAAATATAAAAAAAAAACTTTGTTTTAATTTCTTCTAAATGAAATGTATTGAATTTATTTATCTTATTTAATAACTGCATTATATTGTTTATTTTTTAGATATTATTAATTATTTTAAAATNATTTATACATGGACAAATTTTTTTTTTTTTTTTGGACGGTAGGAATACTGACACTATTCTTCAGAACCACTAAACCACTAGAAACAGGCAATCACAATTACGCATACGTCATTTAAAAAATATGCGACGCTTGAATCTATCACTGGCTGCGTTTGTCTACATCTGATGAGAATCTAGATTATGTTTGAGTGAAATGGAAGATTAAATCAAAGAACAAACCTCCAGAAAGAGAGAGAAAGGAGAATTCTGGGAAAGAAAAAATAATAACACCCAGCTTTTATTAGCACAGATGGCTTGAGTTAGTGAATCATCTCACAGAAAGTTGAATATTCTGCGGGAGTCATAACGTCAGACAAGCACAGAGCGGCTGATATTACAACTGAGCTGTTTTAAAAGGGTCTACTGAATTTGTGACTATTTGCACTAGGGACGAAGCGCATAGGATAACACTCTGTGTGCTAAAAGTGCACAGAGAACTGTTGATTTATGTTCGCAATCACCATAGATGAAACATAATTTTGCTGGATGTGTGTTGCTGACTAAATATATTTCAGACCTATGTAAACCTCCAGACCACGGGTGACTCGTGCAGACATGTTTCACACCTCAGAAGCTTTGCAGGGAAAGAATTCATAATGGCTTTGCCTGTCAGTTATACTGAAGGACAACAAATGGCAGACCGTACATATACAGTAGAAAGAGGTATTATTTATGCAGGTGATGGGTTTAAGATACTAAACAGGAACTTATCAGCACAAATTCAAAATCTTAAAAAATTCATTTCTGTTTGAAATTTGCCTTGAGCTTTGGCCTGAATCTAACATTTAGGAGGCTTTTAAAAAAAAAAGTAGCGTTACCTGAGTCCAAGTCAACTGCAGTGACTTTAGCAAGCTCCTCTCCTGGTTGACGGTTCTCCATGATGCTAGCGTTATAAATGTGCTGCTTGAAAACTGGAGGCTGGTCATTGACATCCAGAACCTGCACAGTGAGGCTCTGAGTGGAGGAGAGAGATGGTTCCCCACCGTCTCGGGCCTGGATTGTGAGGATGTGAATATGGCTGGATTCATAATCCAGAGTAGAGTTCAGATATAAGTGCCCTGAAAAGAAGAGAGAATTGTGACCAACTTAGTTTGAATATTACTGCATATTTTTATAGCATATGCCACTGAATTGATCAAATATAATCTAGCATGAAAAAATTAGAAATGTGGTACCTGTCTGGTCCATGTGAAAGCATCCATTCTCGTTCCCTGACGTCACAGTGTAAGTAACAAGTGCATTGCTGCCTTCATCTTCATCAGTGGCCATCACGAGATGAACCAGCATTCCCATTTCTGCATCTTCTGGAACCGAAGCCATTTTCGGTGAAACGAACATAGGGCTGTTGTCGTTGGCATCCATTAGAATCACCTTGACCACGACTGAGGACTGTTTTCTAGCCCCAGCCTCCTCCGTGATATCACTGGCCGTCACTCTGAACACAATCTCCTCAGTGCCCTCGCGGTCTAAATGTGTATTTGTCATCAAGATGCCAGTGTGTGGGTCAATAAGGAAAGGTGGTGGTGCTGTGATTGGGTTGATGTCGTATGACAAAGAGTAAAGGACTTCACTGTGTTGCAGGCTTCCATCTGCATCACGTGCATTGAAGACATATACTGATGTCCCAGTGAAAACATCTTCATCAACGGCAAACTGTACAAAGCCATCAATGGTGGGAAACCAAGGGGCGTGTTCATTGACATCAACAACACTGACCACCACAAACATTGTGACGTTGAAAGAAGGCGGAGCTTCAGCACGGACAACCAAGAAATAACGCCCTCTGACCTCAAAATCCAAATGTTGAGCCACATAAAGCTCGCCGGTGACACTGTAAATGCCAAACTGCGAACCACCGTCACCCTCAGAAATGGAGTAACGCATTGGTGTTTGAGAAATTGAAACTGATCCAATGGCAGTCCCCACTTTTACATTCTCCTCCACTGTGAAGTGCCTGATGTCCTGAAAATCCATGGAGGTCCCTTGGTGCTGGCCTAAAGCATAAACCTGAAAGAAGCAAAAATAAAATTAACATGTTTTATTGTCGTTGGAGTTGTTTAGCATCTATAGTTCCATCCTGAATTTTCTATTTACATATGATTTTTGTTAAAATGCTGAACTAAAGGCCATGAGGGCAACTAGATAGTAGAGTGGAAATGCTACTCTGTTTTTAAAACCACTTGATGAAATTAGGTTTTTTTTTTTTTTATCTCAGTTGAATTAATTTGTTTTAACTTGTTTACACACTATTCATTTAACAGACGTGAGCACTAACACAACACATTAATTAAAGCCATCTTTAAACCCATATTTAAATTTTTTTATCGGTTTAAATGGATGTTGTAGTACTGTAATTTCTCAGCCCTGTGTGATTGAATTTTCTTTTATTTTTACTTTTATTTACTCTATTTTGTAATATCAATCTGAAACCACAATTCACAAGCAATTCAGGAATTTTAAACCTTGACAGTGTACTAGTATAGAGGCTCAGTCTCATGAAACTCATTAGTATGTAGGTGCATTAGTCAAATTCTTTTTTTAAGTTTCCAACATTATCATCAAACTGTCAATTTTTTAATAGTAAATTAGTAAATTAATACTATTTTATAGTAATTTAATACTACAAGAAAACTACCTGTATGTGAAGTTCTGCAGTTTCGTCCAAGGGAATTAGGCCATTGTCAGTGGCCACTACAGTCAGAAGGTAGCGCACTTGAGGACTGGAGGAAAACCGCGGCGTCACCTTGATTTCACCACTGCGACTGTCAATGCTAAAATGTCCCAGCTCGTCATCTGAAAGGATGCATAATTTATAGAAAGTTCAACGCTAACATTGTCTGTTCAATTATGTTTGTCTTCCTGTTGAAACCTATTAAACTCTAGTGCTGTGCAGAGACAATAGTATTAAATTACAGCATTTTCTATCAATGTACCTTTCATTGAGAATGTGACTGTTCCATTCTCTCCAGCATCCGGATCTTTGGCGAACATGTTGATTATTACAGAGTCTTCTGGAATTCCAGGCCACACC
The DNA here is from genome assembly GCA_028128575.1 of Paedocypris carbunculus. Classification (NCBI taxonomy): domain Eukaryota; kingdom Metazoa; phylum Chordata; class Actinopteri; order Cypriniformes; genus Paedocypris; species Paedocypris carbunculus. The sequence goes on along the minus strand of SOMO01000022.1, from coordinate 533,107 downwards.
TGTGGATGGAGAAACATTTACCATAAAATAGTAAAGGAATGAGATTTTGTAGGCCAACGAGTTGTTTCTTGTCACACTGGTAATAAACATGCAAAATACATTTTTTTGTCAATAATAACATTTCTGTATTTGTTAAAGCAAAAGCAAGGTCAACAAAACTTAACAGACAACAGGAAGAATTATAGGTTTGATTTGATTCTGAATAAAATTGCCGTAATTATCGAGTAACTATAATACAAAAAGAAAATGTTAAAGAATGTTGAAACTTTTCTTTACATTACAGTACTCAGTTACAATTTATACATTACTGAGAAACCATAATTTATTAAATAAAATTTTGAGTAACTAAAATCTGCAAAAGGTGTATATACGTATACAAAAGGGGATACAGTATAAGTGTTTATATCTATACCCTACATATACAGTGTAAGGATTGTGACAGTGACAGGACACACCTGAACGTTAAGCTTTTTGGTTGCAGGCACGTGTGTGAACTTTGGAGGGTTGTCATTGACATCAGTAACCAGGATGTGGATGGTGGCAGTTGAATTAAGACGAGGACGACCGTGATCTGTGGCCATCACCCTCAACACATGCTGTCCCTGGCTTTCACGATCTAAAGCCACAGTATTTGTGATTTCACCTACAAATAATTAAGAAAATGCTTTGAATTCATTTTTGTTACTTCCATACAATTCTAACACTAAGCAGTATTTTGGATACCTATATAGTTTGTTTAAATGTATGTACTCATATTTATTTAACAGAATGTATTTCATATTAAATATATTTTAAACAATATTTTAAATACTGTAAATAAAGTTAGTATACAATGTAGATTTGGTAACAGTTGTATATGGGTTGACAAAGAAAATTGCTGAATTTAACAATTGGATCAAAATTACATACATTGCTTTGTGTTTAACACATGCATTTGAAAATTAACAAAAATTAAAACAACCTTGTTGCAAGCAGCATGCCCATCTTTTCCAGTTGAAAAAAAAAGTTCTTTTTAAAAAAAAAAAAAAATAATAAAATCTGTTTTAAATCTGACCTGTTCTGGAATCGATGCGGAAGTACTGTCCATCCGACAGCAATATATAGGATACCAGCCCATTGTGAAGCGAGTCTTTGTCAGTTGCTTTCACGGATCCAACCAGGCCATGAGGAGACGGCGCCTCCTGGAGTCTGTAGAAGTACATCTCTCTACTGAACGCTGGAGCGTTGTCGTTCTCATCCTTGACCGAAACAACCACCGTAGCTGTTGCCGTCACATCAGAGTTACCATTCTGCAGCTTTGCACACACGAAGAACTTGTACTCGCGTTCAGTTTCGTAGTCTAAACTCTGCGATACAAACATCCATCCGCTTTCTGTGTGGATGCTGAACGGTGGGAATCCATACAGTGCTTTCAGAGAATACGCTATTGCTTGGGGATCTCCAAAATAGTCTTGGGCTTGATGGGCTCGTATCTGAATTAGTCTCACATTTTTCCGAGCATTTTCACCAATCTCAACTTGGTACACCAAAGTTTCAAAAACTAGAAAATCCTCCATAGACTGCGAGAAGTCTACAACAATTACAAGTTTCAGTGCAGAGCTCAAATGAGGAACACCATCATCCTCAGCTACAATATTAAGTTCATATGTCTGAGAAACATCCATGGAAAATTCACTATTAAGTGACAAAATCCCAAGACTTGGCTCAATGGCAAATAACTGACTCTCTGGACGTATTATATACCGAATTTTCCCATTTAGTCCACCGTCTTTGTCAGTAGCCTGGGCAATGTAAAGCGACGTTCCTGGAGAAATATTATGGGATATGGTGATTTGTTCACTGCTTTTTCTGAACACAGGAGCATTGTCGTTGACATCGGTGATGGTAATATTGACTTGAGCACGGCTGTAGATTGGAAACACACCAGTGTGGAACTGTACAGTCAGCAAGACACAAGACAGCGACTCGTGGTCCAGGATCTGATTAGTGACAATGAGGCCTGACTGAGCATCAACAGAGAAAAGCCTCTGTGGATCACCAGAAGAAATGACGTACCACACTTCCTCCACTGAATCTAAAGGTCAAAAGACAAAACAAGAGCATTTATGAATTAACATGTAAAATGCGGTGAGAAAAACAGTTGCAATAAAATCTTGATTTACAATGGAATATTAATTCAAATTTAATTAATTTAATTAAAGTTGATTCACACAGAGCAGAAGTTAAAAAATTTACAAATTAAAAATGAGTGATGATTTACCAACATGTTTGGAATATGCTTCACACTATGTACAAAATATTGATCTTTTCTATACACTTTCCCACTGGTGTATTAAGACAAATATGATAGAACATAAATGATATATGCAATATAAATATGATATGAACAACATATAGATAGAAAGACACACACGTAATGTTAGTTAATCAATTAGCAAACCTTGATGTCAAATTAATCAATGTGTGTAATTATGGCCCTAACAGGAGTGTAATCACTTCTGATCCTATTGTTTGACATTTAAGGCGTATTACAGGCGGGGGAAACTCAAACACTGTGAGATTAAATATCCGCCCCTTCCTCAGCTCAGAGGGTTAATCAGGCAAACAACACCTCACATGACCGTCTGCTGGTCCAGCGAACAACCAATCAAAATGCTTATGGCAATAATCTATGCCTTTCAATATTAGAAACTCAAGCAAGATGAAAAAAGCTGTATATTACAACACTTAATTTACTGAATATAGATTTATTTGAAAACCTTTGTAATAAAACCTTGTTTAATTGTATTTACAGCCAAAAGAAACCGAACGCGCTAAATCCGCACACACATCTTAGGCAACTGCTCTGATATTTAACCCCGGTCAGCTCATCCCTGACCCACAAAGTGGATTACTAAATAATGCCTGAAGATGCCATGTGGTAATAACGACTAATTTAAACAGATACCATGAGGTAATAAAATGTCTTGTAATGTACAGAATTCAATTTATGCTCATAATCAACATTAAGTACCAATATCAATACTAAAAACAACATTTGAATAACGTTTCAAAATCAGCCTTAAAACACAATTATTTTTAAATCTTTGGTATTTTCTACAACCTTGATTCTATGAAAAGAGAAGTTCTTTGGACCGTAAAGCCAAATATTTGTATTATTTTGTAAACCCTCACCCACAGTGGTAAGAGCTTTGTGTTACTCACTCGCAGGGTTAGTAGCCTGAACGGTCCCGACAGAGGAGCCTATGGGTGCGTCCTCAGAGATGAAGAAAGTGTAGTGGGATTTCTGGAAGAGGCTGATGGGCTGCATGCTCTCGAGGATGTTAATTGTGATGTCTGCAGGTGTTATGGCAGATGCTCCTTCTCCGTCCTGAGCCGAAACCAACAGTTTCAAGCTGCTGCTGTGCAGCTGAGACAGCGAAGAGTTCAGAAAAACTGCCCCTGAGGAACACAAGCGTCCATAACAATTAATGACACAACACAAGTCTGCTTTGATTATTCGAGTATCACATGCTGTTGACAGACAAACAAACCGGCAGACTTATCAGATAGAGAGACAAACAGACAAATAGAAAGACAGGTACACGTAACAACAAAGACAGAAAGACATATATTGTCTGAATATAATGATGGGTGAATGGATGGATGGACTGAATTTTCTACATTTTCAACATTGTGGAAATTTTTTTTCTGCTCTGTTACTCCTGTAGTCAAAGTGATACACTTTTGGTAAATGTACAATAATTTAATTTAGATTGAAGTTTTTAAATGCCAGATTACCATTAGTGTCCGTTTATAACGTGTGGACAGCTCTAATGCCAGATGGTGAGGGGCACTGCTAGATTCTGTCACCTCAATCTAACTTAAAATCCTAAGCGTCTGCTGATTTAAACCAGGATCCGGCCACCTAATGCCATGCAGAATCGGCGCTGTCACACACGAGTGGCAGAGCAAAAGAAAATAATATTGCACCTTCATTTTTTCTGTCTACAACATTGTGTAGAAACTGGGAGACACTAATTCTATTATAAAACATACTATTTGAACATGCAGGTATTGCTAGATAAAAAAAAAATTACTTGGTTAATGTGCAATTGTCCTGGTAAAGGATGTGTTGTGAGCGTAAGCTGTCTGTCAAAGTCAGTTGATGGTGAATAAAAATGAATGTGTGATCAGCCTTAAATGTCACGCTAATTAGCAGTAGAGCAGGATGTGTGAAGAGATTAGTGGAAAATAAAGAGCAGTTCATCACAGGGACGAGTAATCTGCTTATTGTAATGCTTCACACCAAACCAAACAGCTAAAAAGTGAAGAACAATAATGCAAACAAAGCATAATAATAGTCAATGTAAAAGATTGAAATGAACTACAAATGCACAAAAAATATACAGAATTTTTCATGTTCAGAATGAATCAGCTTTGGCCAACCTTTTGCAAGGAGATCGAATGAGATTGGAAATCTTATTTAAAATTAAAAGAAAAATCTTTCTCTGCTGGTGAGGGTTAAAATTAGATTCATTTGCTACAATTGATCAGTTCAATAAAGTATATTGCTGTAAAGTAAGGAAACGTCACTTATCAGTTTTTTGTTGAGTTAATTGATCTCTGATTTTCTTCAGGTTTACATAAAAAATACTCCATAGTAATTATCTTTAATAGGATGAGAAGTAGGAGATTATCGTAATACAGTAGTTTGTTTTACTGTGATTTACCTGTTATATGATCCAGGGTGAATAAAGAGGCTGAATCTCCTGGAAGAAGCTTGTAGGTGATTTTGCCATTATTCCCAGAATCCCGGTCTGAGGCATAAACACTGAGGAGCTCAGTGCCAGGTTGTGCATGGGGGGTTACGCTTGCAGAATACTTCTCAGGACTAAAAATCGGAGCGTTATCGTTGACATCTTCCACATCGATGTGAAGAAAGGTCTGCGAATTAAAACCATCCTGCCGAAAATAACCCAGTTACAGAGAGTCTGAAACAGCAACATAAACGAATAACAACTCACTTGATCTTCAGCTTTGAGTAGCAGGTCAAAGGTCACCAGGCCTGCTTCATGATCGATGTCACGGGACACACATGTTTCTCCGGTGACTGGGTTTATGTGGAAGAAAGGCTCATCCTTGCTGCTGTTGTAATCAGGAAATGAGTATCGCACGTCTCCAAACACACCATCATCAGAATCTATGGCAGTGACCTGCTCCAGTGGATCACAGAAATAATTATTAGAAATGGATCAATTGTTTTACATTTCCAAAGATTATTTTAAATAAAACATGACATAAATATTTACTCGTTTAAGTCGTAGGGATAAAGCTAATTTTAAGGATTATTTTAAGGTCTTAACATATATCTGGTTTTGAAATCAGTTGTTTATCATTGGTTTAAAATACATTTACGTGTGTTGTTGTCTTTTCTATTCAAGCTTAAAAAACTTTATTAGTAATTTTAAATGAACCACTAATAAAAAGTTCTAAAATCAACAGAACTTTTCAAATAACTTTTTTCAAACCACATACATGCTGATTTTTTATTATAATAGTATTTTTGTAAGAATGTGTGCTTTTTAAAAAGAGAGAAACATTGCCCATACATTTAGCTACAAAACATGTTTACAACAACGTATCAGTATAAGTTTAAAGCCACTTTGTTCACTTATACACATAGAATGACAAAGTATGTTTTTTTAATGTAAAGTATTGCAGTATATACATTTCTTTGTTTACTGCTGCGATCATTTACCACCCATATGCTCAGAACTCACTTGTTCATCATCGGCAGTGTGTGATCTTCAAAACTCTTCCATAAAGTACATGACACTGGTGTTTATGAGCACGGAGAGATTGTGTCCTCTGATCAAAGTTCAAAGGCTTTCAGCTTTCACACATTTGAGCTGCTACGGATGCATCTCTGCTGGATTGATGGGTGGCTGAATTGATTCGTTTACACAATCACAACTAACTAGAAAACGTTGAATTAATAATTTCACTATACAGGACAAAAGTATACACAAGTCAATTTTGTGCCACAAAAGGAGATGAACATGAAGCAACGAGTGGTACTTTCTGACACCGTTGGTGTTGTGTTTGAAGAAAACAGGCCCGTACTGTCTTTGTCTAATGAGAGATTGTTGTGATGGAGTGTTTTGACCTTGTGACCACTACAATGCCTTACTTGTTGCCTATTTTGTTTTGAAGCATCATTACATTTATCATCAGAAACCACATTGATCACAGCTTAAGCGGCACAGTTTGTGTTTTTAATAACAGGCAGACTTTAATGTCTTATATTCTCCTTCAAAATTTGTTTTATTGTTGATTCGTAATAAAAGTTACATTTACAAATATATTTACATTTGTATATAAGGCTTTTTGAAATGTTGAGTCATCAGACAATAGTCTTGTAAACGTGTGGCGTAGGAACGTTTTACCTGTAAGATGCAGGTTCCGACAGCAGTGTGCTCCTGAATAGTCACGTTATAAAACCTCTGCTGGAAAACGGGTTTGTTGTCATTGATATCTGTAACATGAATTATCACAGTGGATGTGGAGGAGAGCGGAGGATATCCACTGTCAGCTGCCACCACCAGGAACCACAGATCTGCCTCTCTTTCATGATCTAAATTTGCATCTGTGGTAATAAGTCCAGATTTTGGATCAATGAGCAGCAGGTTCTTCAAATCTGGCTGAACAATCGAATATGTGATCCCAGAATCCCCTTCTTGGTCTCTATCAGTGGCCTTAATGTGTAAAAGAGATGTTCCTGCATGTGCATCTTCTGGAACGCTGCCCTCATAGATGTTTTGTTCGAAAACAGGTGGATTGTCATTCACATCCGTGACGTAAACTTGAAATTTACTCTCGCTGCTCAACGAGGGAGGGCCGAAATCCTTCGCTGTCACAGTGAGCTCAAACCGGTCCTTCTCTTCCCGATCCAGCAATCCATCCACATAAAGAACATAAAGAAAATCATCCGTAGAGTTGAGTGAGAACTTTCCATCTCCACCTTGCAGGGTGACACTAATCGCTTCGGCCTCTCCTAAATCAGGGTCCGAGACTGCAATCCTGGCGACAAAGTATCCGAGACTGGCTCCTTCTGACACGTTTGGCTCTCCAGCTTCATTTAAAAACAAGATGCTAATGTTCGGGTGGTTGTCGTTGACATTAAGGACTTTAATACCTACAAATGTGCTGGAGGATTCCGGATTAGTCCCCGAATCCCACGCTGTCACGATGAGCTCAAAAAAAGATTGCTTTTCATAGTCCAAGGCTTTGTTTACTCTTATGATTCCTGTGGAACTGTCAATGGTGAAAAACTCATTTGGGTCACTTCGGCGGCGGTTGATCACATATGTAACCAGGCCGTTGCTTCCTATGTCACGGTCTGTTGCAAAGACCTGGCAGACAGGTGTCAACAACGAAGCAGTTTCTGTGACTACAGCGTGATACTCTGACTGGTTGAACACAGGCTGGTGGTCGTTTTCATCAAGGACCGTAACAATCACCTGCAACTGACCAGTCTTCGGCGGGACACCACCATCAAAAGCCTCAATTGTGAGATTGTAGGAGTCTGATGTCTCTCGGTCTAACGCCTTTAGCAAAATCAAGTCTAAGTTCAACACACTACCACCACTGGGTCGGATCTCGACGGTGAAAGTCTCCCTCACGTCTCCGTTAGTTATTCTGTAGCCCTGCGTGCTGTGATCCCCCTCATCCAGGTCCTGAGCTCCTTCTAGTTCCAAACAGGTTCCTGGAAGAGTTAATTCAGAGACATTTAAATGAACGACTTCTACTGAAAACTCAGGGGCATGGTCGTTCACATCATTCACTCTGATGGTCACTTGGATGACTTCTCCCGTTAGGGTCGCGGCGGCAAACGCGTAGTGATCTGCGCGCTCTCGGTCCAGCATCACGGCGGTGGAGATGATCCCGGTGTCCCCGTCGATCTCAAAATCTCTGAACACATCCGAGTCTCTGCTCTCTGAAATGAAAAATCCAGAAGAGTCCAGTGTCCACGGAAGTCCGGCTCGGAGATCGCCGACGATGGTTTGGGCAGGTAGCCCTTCATCCACGGTGAGGGTGAGATTGAACACCTGTGCGATGGAGCTCTCACAATAAAACGAAAGAAAACAAACAAGAAGTAGCATCCTTGAGTGAAACTCCATAGTTACGGGTAAGGATTGAAATCACTCCTTGCATTACTGTATTTCCCGTGAGGCTTGTTGTAATAAATAGAGTCTTGGCAGTCCGGTTGGAAGTTTTCTTTTCTTCGGAAGAGTATAGCCGACTTTTCCCACCATCTCCCGCCGTGAGTATTGCGCAAAATGCAGTTTAGTGAACATAAAGCGGGCGGCCGGTGAGATGGAGTGCCTGAAATGTGCGTCCGATAGAGCGTCTGCCGCCGGTTCAGAGTGCGCGCACACGCGGTAACTGCGCGCGCACGTATATTTAAGACGGAGGAAGCGTGCACGCGTCTCGCTCTCCATTGGATTTTTTTTTAGACAAGATATGGCTCACTCTTAAAGTATTATTTAACAATTAAGTGCATAACAAACTTCATAAAACAGTAATGCATATTACTTGTATAAGTATTTACTATGACCATAGTAAATGCATGGTATATAAATGGTGTTTACGTAATTCTGTTCACATTCATTACATGTAATTCAGCACATCATTGCAGAATAAAACTATTATAAAATAAAATAAAAAAATGTAAAAGAAATAAGATGATAATCATGCATTATTTAAAATATTTGTATTTTTTTTCTTTTTGTTTACATTACTATTGACATGGGATTCTTATTTAAAATATCTATACTGTATTTTGTTAATGAAAAAATAACACTGTACATTTTCAATCGTTTGGTGCGCTCTCTGATTTGGCGCTCTGGAATCGGTTTAATTAATACTCTTCCGTGTTCTGCGTAATAGTGACGTCAGTTCCTCCTGAACTTCAGCACTGAAAACGCTGCATTCTTATCAATTTTTAGACGTTTCTTGGTCAGTTGCCGCGTTTTTTCCATTTCAGTTTAAATAAAAAAGATATTCGGTAAGGCACATTCTATCTCGATCATTGTTATTGTCGTTAATGTGTTTGTCTCGTAACTCGCAATTTGCATGTTAGCTGATCTTTGAATGTTTTTAGCTTTGCAATGGCAGTGGACTGGCTCGGTTTCGCATATGCTGCAGCTCTGGTTCTGGGCGGATATATGGGATATAAGCGAAAAGACTCGAGTTTTTCTTTTGCAATTGTTTTCATCTTTTACATAAAAAACGTGATCAAACTGTAACTTTTGAATTATACGTACATGTCTGTACAGCAATCAAGCAATACCAAACGCATATGAAAATCAAAATGTTTATTTATCATTTATATTGTTGTTATTATTATTAATAATAATAATAATAATACACATCAGAATTGGACTTAAGTGTGTATTTGTTAATTGTGCATACAATTTTTGTATTTAATTATAATCAGTTTTATCACTAATTTTTAAATTGCCCAATTGTGGAACAACGGTATCCAATAAGCTTAACTGAACATGTTACAGTAATATTGTAATGTATTATCAAAGTTAAATCTCTAATGCTTGCTGTATTTGGATATCTTAACATCTTTTTTGAATGAATACCTCGTTTTTAATGTCTCGGTGCATTGCTGTAAGATGGAATTGACTGCCTTTAAAACAAATAACATATGAATATATCTTACTGTGTAATAAAAAGCTGGGCATTTGAGCCGTTTTGGTTTTCTGCGTGTTCCAGGCAGTGTGATGTCATTAGTCGCTGGCCTCTTCTTTGGTGGCTTGTCTGCATACGGAGCCTATAAAATATCCCATGACCCAAGCGATTACTGGACATCTTTGTGTGAGTGAAGTTGATTGCCCTCTAGAAGTAGCAAAATCAATTTCTTAAGTTTTAAATGTGCTTGAAATTCACTTTTCACTTTTCTTACTAGTTGCTGCTGGTGTATTAGCAGTTGTGATGGGAATGAGGTTTAAGAAATCTGGAAAACTAATGCCTGCTGGGATCATGGCTGGACTGAGGTAAAAGATTAAAAGAGATTTTATATGCATGCATTTCTGTTTAATCTCTTAGTGAAATGACAATCCAAGCACAGTGAAGCAAGTCAACTCAACTCGAAGTTTTTATTGCAGAAAATACAAATATTTTGTGCGTATTATTTTTTCTGTATGAACAAAGACCAAAAACAGCACTGTTAAATCAATTTCACAAATCAATAGCATATTGTATTTGCTTTGCGTTTTAATCTAGATGCATGTGTGTGGACATAATCTGTATTATTTTTCAGCACCCTGATGGTTTTGCGGATTCTGATCCTTTAAGACCATCATTTTTGAAAATACCCGGATCTTCGTCCAATTCTTGCTTCAGTCCAAACATATTTACATTGCAAATAAATGTTTTTAGTGCCTATTAGTGTCCATCTTTTGATTATAAATCACAGGGTTTTAAGTGATAAAATAGTGTGTATTGCATAATGTATTCCAAATTTTTTGGTTAAAAAAGGTGGCTCAGCACATCCATTACAGTTTTCATATATTTGTCGTCAGGTTGTGATTTTCTAGCGCTGCCCGGCTGGAGGAACTTCGCAATTGCAGGCACGGCCTTCATTCTTTCTTGAAAAGCCTGGAAAGACAAACTCATTATTCTTCCTTTTCTAGCTGATAAGTACAATTGTGACTTCAGGACTCATAATAGTACCTTAATTTTGGGGAAGGTTGAAAGAATCTGAGGAAAAATCTCCTCCAGCATCAGACTGCATTCACACAGATGAATATCAGCACGGTTCATCTGGTTTCCCACAAGCAACTGGGAGTTTGCAAGAACCTAACGTGCCAGAAGTGAACAGAGGTTTATAAACCAACACGCAGAGACGTTAAGGCCAAGGTTACAATAGCAGAGCAAATCCTACCTTTTCAAAAACTGGGAGGTAACGCTCCTTTGCCTTTTTTTCTATCTTGTCAATGTGACTCTGTCTGTTTTCAGTAGGTAAGAACCGCCAAGTCATCATCATCTCCATCAGGTCTATGAGTCCTTCGGAATACATGTCAATCCTGAAAGACACAAAATAAGTACCAAGATGAATCCTTGGACGACCCAAGCAAACAAACTAATAATATTTACATTGCACGTTCTTTAATGTCCTTCCCGTATAGATTGTATTTTGCGGCTATGTAGTTTAAGATGGCCTTCGACTGCACTAGCTTCAACCCGTCCATTTCCACCAAAGGGACCTGCTGAAACATCAGGGCTCCATCTATGCGAAACAACATTCAACAGAATTACATTAAAAACGATGTTGTCATTTGCAAAACGTCATTTAGATTTTTTTTAACAACCTCCATTCAAATCTTATTAGTTTGTGAAATAAGGCAATTTGGACATTTATGATATTTTATATGTCCGGTATATCTTCAGAAGTATTCAAATAATTTTGGGTCAGTCACAGAATATGTTGTTGCATGAAACGTACCACTGATAAGTTTTTCATATTCTTCTCTTTTGGTTAGGAACACTTCCTCAAACTGTAAAGAAAAGAAAGACATTTCAGTGCAAAACATGACGAACATCATCCAAACTTACTAAACTTCAACATTTTTCTAGTTGTTGCATAACTGCGGTCACGTGACCCGACCAGAAGTTACGAACCTCGACTCCGGCCACGGTCAAAAGCCACCGGATCGACTCCATCTTTCCTCTCCCCTCAAAGTAATACAGCACAACCTTTCCCGACATTTCTCCGACACAAAAAGTCACGGCACAACTTCAAAACGCAATCAAGTGCTAATGCTGCGGCTTGCCTGCAATGTGTTGCAAAACAGGGTGTTTTATACTCTACATCTGAGGTGTTACGTAACTTGTGGGTGGCCCGTAAACGCCCAAAACTGGGACAAAAGACTGGAGCGAAGGCTAAGCTGATTAAACCATCACGTATGTTTTTTTTCCACCTGTGCCGATTTTACAGGTGTGGTTTATCTGCGCGTGCGCGTTCACATACAATCCACTGTGCTTTTCTTTTAAGAATAATAAAGTGGCGGTGTGATATAAAAAATATTTTTCGATATTAAACACACAAAAAACGGTGTAAACGACCAGTTTTGTCAAATGATAAATTAGTAAACCAAAATGTGTAACTATGAACGTGAATTAAAATGTTTAAAGATTAAAAAGATCAATGTTATAAAGTTTGTTTATACTACAATCATTTCCGGTAATAGTACTAGTACTAGTAAAAACGTAATTGACAAAACGAACTTTTAACATTGCAAATGCATGACTAGGCATTTTGCTGATAAGAAATGTTCTTATCATTTTTTGCAGTGTAATCATGAATTTCAGTTTTCAATTGTACATTTTGCATAGTATTTGTATAATATATTACAAAGTGTATATGTAAAATACTAAATTATCTTCTCAACATTACATTGCTTATTCAGTAGATACAATTAAAAAGTTGTAGAAATATGTTGCTAATTATGTTTTTTTTTTTTTTTT
>SOMO01000022.1:446306-457757 GCA_028128575.1 Paedocypris carbunculus | reverse complement strand
AAAAATGTGCTTATTGATCAAAATGTCCTGTGGCTCATTAATGAAGATTTAATCAGATTGACACGGATTCATTTTTAATCGTCCTCTGTCTAAGCTCCTAATAACTGGTGTGACATAATAGTTCAAGGACTATGACCAATTATTACCAAACAATAAATAAACACTGCTTGTATAATGAACATTTATACGCTTTTGTAAAAAAAAAAACAACAACAGTAAATAAATTATAAACCGAATACATTTGTGGCATTCTTAAGTAAATTAAATTATAAAACTACGTAAGTACTTATACACATGGACAACAAACCCCAACCATTAATGTTATGAGTCAAGCATCACTGACTGGTTAGTATTTAAACTTTATTAATGATGACGTGGTTTGTTTCATAAATTAAGGTTTGATTAAACCAAATACTTTGAAAACTGAAAAAAGAACCAGAAAAGAATTCAAATGAACATCAAATTACTTGGGAAACAATTGCAAGTTAATAAGTGTAACACGTTTCATAGCTCGCAGCATCATCACGTCCCATTTGAAGCCCATCTTCCGGGGAGACAGAAGGTAAAGTCCTGATCCTGGTTCAGCAGCTGATTGAGATTCGATAGCTTAAGCACCTGAGCAGGAGAAATGCGCATAATTCAGACAGATCAAAAATAATGCAAGGACAGAGGTGTCTGTTTTGAAGTCCTCTTCTTCATAAGCATCTTCATTGCAGTAGTGTGAGGAGGACATGAGAGTGGCAGGAATGTGTTCAATGTGATCCTAAACCAATCAGAATCAACGGATCCATTTCAGCTGGAGAAGGGAGGCATTTGTGGATTCTAAAAATGAATAGATATATCTGAGGACAATCTCCTCACTCTATCAGCGCTACGGTCCAAGGCTTTCGGTGTCTTTCTCTGAACGCACATCAACACATCAGCAGTCTTTCTCTAAAGTCGATACTTTCATTCATCAAACTCTTTGTCGTCCTCCTCATCATCGTCATCATCAAACTGGTCTCTCGTGTCCAGATCGTCCTCATCTTCAATCTGCAAGGTGTGATCAAAATCAAGAATTAGAATGGAAAAAAAATCTCAAAAAGAAAATCTGAGAGTAATAAACTCTTGAAGCATTGGTGACCGTACCGTCTCACCCAAGTCCTTCAGTTTTTGTTTGAGGCTTAGAATCTTCTGGTCCTGGTCAGCTAGAAGCATTAGAAGATCGTCTTGCTCTTTTTTGGACTCCTGCACATCCTGTTGGAGCTTTCTCTTCTCTTCTTGTACTATGGCCGCTGTACTTGTGGCTGAAGCCAGGTTTTTCTCTAACACGTCCTTGCTCTCCAGAAGAATCCGAACTTCCTCCTGAGAACAGCAAAGACAATAAAGAGAAGACCAAATTGATCTTAACTACAAAAAAAGAAGTTAAGTTACCTGTAGTTTGTGCGTTTCTGCAGTCTGACTGGAGAGTCGACCTTCAAGAATGGTCAGCTTCTCCATGTGGACGTTGTCATTTATTACCTGAAAATATAAGAAGTGGAAAATAGAAGAAAAAAAAAACTCCATCAGAACATAAGAAACCAGGTGGATTTGGCATGGGATAATGTGTGTGTGGGTGTGCGTGTGTGTGTGTGTGTGTGTGTGTGTGCATTAAAAAATTGTCAGTCACATTGACATTGCGAAACAGACACCTAATCCAATTTCTGAAATACACATACACTTAAACAATTTCTCACACACAAACACACTCAAAACAAACAAAAACAGTCACACATTTAAAACACACTCAGAAACTCTAGTAGTGTTGAAGCTTATTAAGACTCAAACAAACTCTGCTTTACAAATAACTCTTTCTTCCTCATGCTCATTAGTAATAGATAAGCACTGCAATTTGTCTTTCTTTAAAATATACATATTTTATACATTTTTAAATGTATATTTAATTTGTGTACTTGGTGTGCATAATTATGTATTCAGTGGATTCCGGTTAACTGGGACATGAGTTAAGCTGCTTATTTGGAACATTGAGAATTGTATCTGACTGCTATGACTTCAAACGTAGAGAAATGTATCTGATTGATCTGGAATCAGTGCAGTGTAACGAATTCCAAACTAAAGGAGCAAATTATTACTTTAAGTGACTCGTTACTCTCAAGTAATTTGTTCATTCTCACCGTGGGTTCAGATCTTGTAAGAAGATCTTGTCTTTCCGTCTGTAGTCGGGTGATCTCTTCATTCTGGCTATTCACCTGAGATTTCAACAGCTCCACTTCCTGTGGAAGAATGAAAAAACAGTGATGAACTGACTTCAGTGAATCTTTTGTAAACATCCAAAAAATAAGGATGGAACTTCACCCTTCGCAACTCTGCGGTATCTGCTGACGAGTCCTCCACTGATGAGACACTTTCAGCTCTCTGTGGGGCACAGAACTGCAAGTTGGACGCTGTAAATTTAATATCTACATTTCTGTTCAAAATCCATATATGTGAAGGACTAGATAATGTTTAACTTCTCCTTCAAGTAAAAAGTGGAGTGTGTTGGTAACCCAATCATGTGACAAGATTGTATTTGTTTACCCAAGACTGAACCCATATGAAACAAATTGCTTTCACTTCATGTTGCTTTCAGAATCATAAATTGTGATGTTATTATCACCTGGGAAACTACGGCGTCCCGCTCAGACAGCTGTGTCTGCAGCATCTGGTTTTGTCTCTGCAGCTCCTCCAGTTGTTCTCGTAGTTGCCCCATCTCTTCCATCTGCAGACCGTTCACATGGGACGCCTCCAGGTGACCCGCTTGACTATCTTTCCCTAAAAGAAAAAATGATATAGATGAGCAAAACAGTTATCAGAATAATATGTAAAATTAAGCTACGAGACACTTTAAACGTATGATTTAAACAGTTTGAATTGAAGAAAAATAATACTAATAATAAATCATTTAAAATAAAAATGCATGATTAATTATTCAAAATATATATTTTTAATACCGTAAATCGGACTTTAAATTAAATGGCAGTATATAAGTGATTATAATGTGATTAATTTGTGAATTGCTTTTGTGCGCTTTGAGACAGTTAAAACTGTGAAAAGTGCCTTATAAATGCTCAGAAGTTAAAGTTGAACTTCTTTTCATACATTTTAATGTGAATCAAAATGTGATTCACAGTCAACTACATCTTTTAGTGTGAAGGTGAACCGCATTGAGATCAATGAACAGTTACATCAATAAGCATGTGCGTTGATTTCAGCACCTAGTTTGAGCTTGAGGATGTTGTACTGGTCTTTGTGCTGCTGGATCTGAGAGAGTTGCTGCGTTATGGTACTCTGCATGTTTTCATTGTGGGACGTCAGAGTTGCCACTTGTTCTTTCAGCTCCTTGAGATGAGAATCCTGCAACCAAACCGGCAAAAAAGAAACATAAAAAAAATGTAAATTCTAAAAGTAGTCCTGATAGAGACCAAAATGTCCTAAAATCCAAATCTTTCAGCAGTGAGCAGCATGTGGGCGTTTAAAAGACAAGAAGTGGTTTGCTGGGTTACCTGCTCTCTAATTAACTCTTTGTACTGGGTGACGATGCTGTCGTGCTGTTCTAGAGTTTTCTTTACTTCCTCTTCCTTCTTCTCTTCCTCNGTCCACCTGTGTACTCCTACCTCCACTCTTGTATGTCACTCTGTGTTCCTCTCTTTTCTGGAAGTAAGTGTTGACTACAGCCATTTCCATCCTCTTAGCAAAGTCTACCACCATCTGTCCTTCTAGATTCCTTTCTTTCACACCAAACCTGCCCATCACATCCTCATCACCTCTGTTCCCCTCACCAACATGACCATTGAAGTCTGCTCCAACAACCAGTCTCTCCCCTCTGGGAATACTCTCTATGACCTCATCAAACTCACTCCAGAATCTCTTCTTCTCTTCTAACTCACAGCCCACTTGTGGAGCATACCCACTGACTACATTCACCATCAACCCCGTTTCTCTTCCTATCCACACCATGGTAGTACAGTTTGTATCCTCCTCCAATACTACGTGCTTTGCTGCCCTTCCACCTTGTCTCTTGCACACACAGTACATCTACCTTCCTTCTCTCCATCATGTCTGCCAGCTCTCTGCCTTTCCCTGTCATTGTGCCAACGTTAAGAGTCCCTATTCTCAGGTCTATGCTCCTTCTCATCCTCTTCTCTCTCTGTTCACGCACCCTCCTGCCTCCTCTCCTTCTTTGACCAACAGTAGCCCAATTTCCGCCAGCACCCTGTAAGTCAACAGTACCGGTGGCGGTCGTTGTTAATCCGGGCCTCGACCGATCCGGTATGAAGTTTCTTTGAACGACTCGCATGGTTCGGGTTTGACAAGTTTTACGCCGGATGTCCTTCCTGACGCAACCCTCTCTATTTATCCGGGCTTGGGACCAGCACAGAAGTAACAGGCTTGCAACCCCTGCGGCTAGATTTATACACACACACACACATACTGTATATATATAGGGCTGTCAAAGTTAACGCGTTAACTTATGCGATTAAATAAATTTGTTTAATCGCGTCAAATTTTATTAATGCCATTAATTGCACTTCCGGTTTTGTCATTTTTTGAGTTTCACTTCAGTATTATTGAGTAATTGAGTATATATTGAGACTGAATTGAGTATTGAGTAATTCAGTATTATTTGTACAGTTTTTTGCAAAGCTGAAATCACAGAGCACCTATAGAAAGAATAGAATAGAGAATAGAATAGAATAGAATTGTTCTCAAATTGTAAATACTGCCTTGGAATGCCAAACCAACAAACAGGGTCAAGGAATAACAATCAGAGAACAGGCAATTAATTGAAAACTGAACTGAAACTTAAACAAGCCGTCCGTCAGCTGATCAAAAGTTTAAGACCAGAGCCTTAAAAGTGCAGAAAAATGGCTTCCATGTCATTGAGCTTTAAGCAGACAAACTGCCAAGACCTCCCAATGGCAGAAGCAAAAAGACTTTCTCTCTTAGAATGTGGCAAGATTGTTGAGCTGCACAAGCAAGGTTGCAACGTGACATTGCTGCTGAGGTTGGACCAGTAAGACATTTTACATTTCCAAAAAGATCCTGAGAGTTATGGGACAAAAAAGTCAAGTGATCAACCCAAAAAAAACTTCTACTGCACTCAACCGGAGGTTCCGACAGGCTGTCCATCAAGACACAGGCCGATCATCAGCCAGATAAAAGCCCTCATTGATGCTGACTGCAGCCCAATAACCAAAAGGTCTTTGTCTTGTCATTACCGCAGCCACATAGTTAACACCAACAATCCAGACGATAAATTGAATAAAAAGCAACAATTCTCTTACATATTAAACACGTGCGCATTGAGACAGTTAAAACTGTGAAAAGCGCCCTACAAATACTCGTTATTATTATTATTATTATAAGACAACATCTGTGAGAGAAGGGCTTCAAGGAGAAAAAATGTCTTCAAACGCCACGTCGTCTCCCAGACCACAAACTTGCCCACTTGGAATTTGCAAGGGAGCACCAAACATGGGACATCAAGTGGAAGAAAGTGTTTCTCATCAGAGAATAAAAATGTAACTTGGATGGTCCTGATGGCTCTCCAAAGGTACTGGCATGACAAGGAGATGGCATGATGTCCCACTGGAGATGTTTTCTACACGGCACAGTGGAGGAGGCTCCATCATGATATGGGGTGCTTTTTCATTCAGTTGTAAAATGGAGCTTCAGGTTGTGCAGGGGCGTCAAACAGCAGCTGGCTATGTGGAGATGTTGCAGGGGCAACCCTGTTGACAGAGGGTCCTCGTCTCTGAGGTAATGACTGGAAATTTCAACAGAACAATGCTGCAATTCACAACGCCCACCTTAGAAAGAACATCTTCCAGGTAAATAACATCACACTTCTGGACCTTCCTGCATGTTCCCGTGACCTAAATCCCATAGAGAATATTTGGGGATGGATGGCAAGGGAAAATTCCAAAAACGGATGTCAGAAGCCATCTTCACCACATGGAACAACATTCCCAACACCCTCCTGAAAACAGTCACACCAAGCTTACCAAGGAGAATTTTTGAAGTGATAAACAAGAATTGTGGTGCTACTCACTACTGAGTTCTTATACTGATCACTTTTAGTTATTTTGTGTGTTTTTTGACCTCTCGTCTTAAACTTTTGATCAGCCAATGAACAGCCTGTTTAAGGTAAAATGCAGTTTTCAACTAAATATCTGCTATCTGTTTTTCCCCATGCTCCTGTTTTGTTTCTTTTTGGCATTCTAAAGCAATATTTACAATCTGAGAACAATCTACCATTGCAAAATGTNAAAAATACCCACATGTCCATAGCTTTGGTAGAAAAACAATATTTCCATATTGCAAAGTGTGTCACTGCTTTATTGTAAAAAAAAAAATGTATTGCATGTAAAAGTTGATATTGCACTATTGAATATTGCACACAAGTCTGAATATTATAACAAAAATATGCTACAGATGCCTTTATATCTGAATTGCATCTTGTAGCTCGCAAAAAAATTGCGATTTGATTTAACCTCCAACAAGAACTTTGTCATCGATGTGCTTGAAAAGCGCAGCTGGATCAAGCTGCTACTTATCATCTGCCATAAATATTGCCCGCCACAATCCGTTACGTCTCATCTATCCGCCTCCCTCACGGTGTCAATGTAGAGTGTCATTCAATTTACTGTACAGCTCTGTGGTACACACATGCATATGTGAAACAGGGATCTGACGGTATTACCAGGCACCGTCGGAATATGGACTGGCATATCTTGCTCTGGTTTTAAATAAACAATCCATCTGGACTCGGATTGCTATAAAGCCATCGATGTTGGGCGCAGGGCGACTGTATCAGCGTCGTCATTGCGAGTCAAGTGGAGTGTAATGGAGAGTGTCAGTGTCAATTTGGCGATGCTGGCGCTGCTCTCCCCTTCATCCGGGCTAATAATCTCTGTCAAACACCAAACAGCTCGCACTTCTTCTCCGACACGACAGGCGCAGACAGAAATCTCAACATTAATTTAGCCCGCACAAAAGGAAAGGCTGTCCAGCTGGACAAATATTATTTCCACTCACTTGACAGACTCTGCCGTTAAGCTGGTGCGTTATTATTTTCTAAACTCCATTCAAGCCTCGACTTTGAGGGAGTGAAAAGTGAAGAGACAGAAAGAGTGACGAGTGTAGGTTTTTTAAGACACCGGATTAGGATCTGAACAGTGTAATTACACTGGGACTGCGTCAGTGTGTGTGTGTGTGTGTCTGCCTGATGTTACAAGGGGCTGCGCATCAACGCTTGTGTCTCATCCACATGAGAGTTGTGAGAAAAGTGTCAGGTTCATGCTGTCACCACATAGGGCCCAATTAGGCAGATGCAGTCTCCATTTCCTTTGTCTTGTTATCTATTTTGAACTCAAATGCTGTGGAGTCCCAGAGTAGGGAGAGAGAGAATGAGAGAGAAATTGTGAGAGCAAGAGAGGGATTGATTGATGGGAGAGCAAAAGTGAGAGAAAAAGAGAGAGATTTGGAAAGGGAGAGAGAGACACATACAGAGAGAAATAGAGAGAAATTGAAAGGCAGACTTAGAGAGAGAAAAGGAAAGAGAGAGAGAGAGGGAGAATGAGAGAAAAAAGAGAGAGAAAGAGAGAGATGGAGAGAGCGAGAGAGACAAAGAGAGAGGGGGGAGAGAGAGAAAGAGAGAGAGAGGGCAGATGTATTCTCTTGACACTTAGACATACCAGCATGTTTCCGCATGTCTACCCTCACAATTCGCTCTCGACTGGAGGAAGAGGGTGTCAAATATTTAGCAGCCAGAACATCTGGTAAATATTCGCACAAGTTATCCCCTTAAATTCCTTAAAGATTCAAAGGTTCAAATCTTTCAATATATCTTGAAAAGAAAAAAAAAAGAATAATTGTGTAACAATTAATCTAATTGTGTTTGTTACCACAATGCTTATTAATTTAACACATTAAAGGTAAATTTGATTTCAACTGAAAAGCTTCCTGGCGCAAACTTCTTTTTTGTACCTACGCGTGGCGAAAAAGTTTCACAAAAAAACTTTTGGAAATGTGAATCTGACACGAGCAGCAGTAAAAAGTTATTCTCGACTTCCTCCGGATCCTTCGCGCCAGATATCCACATGAAATAATTAGAAATGACAACTTTAAATTATTAAAAGGCAAGTATCCATGCATTCATGAGTGTGTGCTGAACCAGTCAATACCAGTTGAAGACTGAAAACTTTCAGCTTAATCAGCATCCAAGTAAAAAAAAAAAAAAGTTATATATATATATATATTATGTCAAACAATAAATTTTTTTAACTAGTTAATCGCACTTCCCCAACCAAATTAATCGCGATTAAGGGCGAAAATAATAAATAATAATAATAATTTTACATGTATTATTATAAATAATAATTTATTTTAATAATAAGTATAGAAGCTTGTAATATTGAAGTGTAAAATATAAATGAATGTAATCTCAACACAAAATAAACCCTTGTTTAAATACTGTAGTATACCGTTTTTGATTAAAGAAAACAATGGGGAAGCCGGTCATAATTATTAAAAAAGAAATGTATTGAGCTAAAGAGAACACACATATGTATTTTGAATATTTGTGTGGCAAAAGTATGGCACCGATAAGGAATAAAACGGCGATCACATTAACATCAAAAGGAGCAAAATACCGATCACACACTCAAGGAACAAAACTAAGCTGGAAGTCTATCGTAGTCTATCTAACGCGATTTACAAAACGAGGACCAACTGAAGAAATTTCTTAAAAATACAATAATTACTGAAACACACCAGTCAATGATAAACACTGTTAAATGTGCTGGTGAAAGAGCTCAGTCTTCAGTGCTTTGTTAATTGTTATGAAGCATATAGACAAGCTTCTAACGGCAAATTTCCAACTTCGAACTAGACGATCGTGCTCACGCGCACTTCCCGGAGTTCATCACAGCCGTCAAGTTCACGCGAGGTGCTTAAAGGCGCAGTATTCAGCTTTGCAAAATACTGCACACAATGCTTTTGTTCTATATACGGATTTATCTGGCAAGGTTTTAAAGTGAAACTCTCCGTCTAAACGTCCATTCATTGCGCATAAAAAACCCGGAAGTGGGGAACATAAACCGGAAGTGGAAAAAACAGCAACTGTGATTAATGGCGTCAATAAATTTTGACGCGATAAACACAATAAAATTAATTGCACGCGTTAACGCGTTAACTTTGACAGCCCTAATAATGTCATAAAAGTAGATACATAATATTGCTAAGTTATACTATAAACATTTATTTATTATAACATGTTATAAACATTTATTATAACATAACATTTATTACACCTGTTTGTCCCGTCAAATGGACAGAGCGTTTCTCTTTCTCTCTTTAAACGAAAATAATTCCAAAATGATCAATTGATGCTTCACTATGGTTCATGTCGATTTTGTATAAACACTGCAAACTGAGTCTGGAAACAACCAATACAAATTCCATGTCTAGAGTGTATTTTATTTTTACTGATTCAGAAAATAATTTATGTAACTGTTATGCAAATCACCCATGAAACACCATAGGTTCCCGACAATCACGAGATGGCTCACCTGCGACAAGATGTTGGTGCACTGCTGCAGAAGTGAAACCGGTGGCTTGCCCAAGCTGGTTGCCAGTTGCACCCGCAGCAGCTGCTCCTTCTGCGTCAGGTTGTCCTGCAGAGCGTGAGCCAGGGCAACTGCAGCACACCAGTTCGACAGAGAGTCAGAGGAGAAGAGTCCGCCACACAGCAGCTGTCCGGCTGAGATAGAATTCGCTGAAGAACAATAAATAAAAAAAAACCTTCAGGATCATCCTCTGACAAAAACTGCCAGAAAGTAGACATTCGACCACTTCGATTTTCTATGGAGTGTTTTTCCAGGCAAAAGTCAAAAGAGTTGCAATTTGATGCTCGCTATGCTAGGCAATAATATGCGTTGCGTTTTTCGAACGAGAACGCAAATTCAAAGAAACAGAAAAAGTGAGAGAACAAAAGGTGAAAACAAAAGAAAGACAAAAAGAGAAGGGTAAAGAAAAGAAGAAAAAAAATCTGAGTGAGAAAATATTTTAAAAATTTGAAAGCTACTTGAAATCCAACAAAAGTTTTATCGCAGTCTTTAAACCAATTTGTAAACTTTATTACCATCAATGGTGGAGGGAAGCAGTGTAGCTACAATCTCCCCTTGTCCTTTCTGATTCTTGTAGAGGAAGCACTGGAAGCAGTACAGGACTGCACAGCGCAGGACAAACGGTTGTCTCTCGTTCACCATAGACATGAGAAGAACCACAATAGCCGGTCTGAAGAAGAAATAACACACACACACACACACACACTTCAGAAATCTTTTGCTTGCTTGAGCAGAAAGGATGGAGAAGCAAAGCAAACCTCGGTGGATTGGATGGAGCGTTGACAGATGCAAAGTAGTCTTGATTCACCTCTGAACCACGAATGACCTCAGAAACAGTGTTGATGGTCTACAAAAGTCAAGAATTTTTAAACCAACCTTGCTGTGGATTAACATCCAAAGATGCATTTTTATTTACAGAGAGAATTTTAAAATAAAGTAAAAAAACTAGGTGCACGGCAAAGTGATATAAAGAGCTACAGACCTCTGTGAGGATGTCAGCAGGAACACCGGTTGCCATCAGAATAGTGCAAAGCTGCTGAAGGAGACCACACTGGAACATAGCTTTCTGACAGCTGGCTGTAGCTCCCGGGGAATTCATTGGAGACACCATGACTCGAACCAGCTGTAGACAGGTACAAGAAAACGATACAAGGGTCAGCATAAACAAAACCTCAAATCCAATACGTGCTTCTGAAACTCATTCGTCACACCCAACCTGCAGCATGAGATGGAGGTTGGTGACCTTCTGTGCTGACCACCCTGAGTTGTCGTCCCCAACTTCAAACCATGATTTCATTCTCTGAATATAAGAGCCTTCTTTGAAGAAATTCTGGTTGGAGCTGTTGTTCTTCAGAAGGTTGAGCAATAACAATAGACAATCCTCCACAACAATCCCTGTGAAGCCAGAATGGCGGGAATTAAAGAAGCAGCTTCCATCAGTCATCTCATTCCAGAAAACCTATTCTGTTCATCTCTATTCATCTCACCTCCGTCGCTTGCACCCTCTTCTGTGATGATGTCCAGAAGTCTCTCGAATGCATTCTCAAAAGCTACGATTTTCTGTATCGCCGCGTTCCCTTTGGTCAATTGCTGCAACAGTAGGAGTCCCTAGAAGACAAAGATGATGATGACAAATTCACTTACTGTAAGAACACAATTGTGGCTTGGGTTGATGTCAAAACGTTCAGCTCACATCGTTGCGTATGACTTCTCTGGAGTCAGCGAGGAGATCCATTAGTCTGGACACTCCTGAAGAGATAAGGAACAGAAATGGAAAATACATTAAACCTAATAGTTTGTTCAT
>SOMO01000022.1:408369-426175 GCA_028128575.1 Paedocypris carbunculus | reverse complement strand
CACACACACACACACACACACACACACACACACACACACACACACACACACACACACACTAGGACCTGCCCTGCAAGTGCCCTGTAAAAGCTTTGCTTGTGATTAAATGTTTACTTTGGGTGACAAAATTATTGCTACCCCTACCTGTCTCTGAATACCGGTATCTATTTATATATATACATATAATAGTTATATAACTAAATACATATATCATGTCTAGAGATAAATATAGCATAAAGAAGTGCAAAACAGTTAACTTTATTGAAAGGCTGACACAACAAAATGTCTGACACAGGTACTTGCTCCTTCAGAACTTCCTGTTCCCACATCATTTCCTCAATGAGGTCATGTATTTGACTTTAAATGCTGTCATTGTTGTGCCGCGTGCTGTCATACACAATCTCACTTCCTACACTCATCGGATTAATAGACAACCATCACTGATCATGACCAAGCTTTGCAAGCCAATTTATATCCTTAACGTGTTTAATCTTTTGAACTATGAGAAAGTAAAAGCACACATTTCAGTTGACGGGGGCAAAGTTTTAGCCAAAACACAGAAACATGCCTCGTGCGCAGAACTTCTCCTATCGTGCAGAAGCAAACAGAAAGGAAGAAATTTGGGATTTGTCTGTGCACGTGTGTCATCTGGTTTCTATACTGGCTAATATATATACCCAAAAAAGTGGTAGAACGAGACAAGCGTCAAAGTCACGACTCGGCTGACCTGAACACCTTCATTCCGGGTTTAGCTAAAGCAGGCGAACAGGTTTTTCTGAACAGCTGATTTCATTCTCAAGTTCAGACAGTGGAATGTAAAACGCTGTGATGAAATCACTTGAAATTGGAATGAATGGCTATGTTTTCTCTGAACCTCTATCAGCGCTTTGAATGTCTTCAAATTTAGACAGAAGCAAAG
Source organism: Paedocypris carbunculus (assembly GCA_028128575.1). Lineage (NCBI taxonomy): Eukaryota > Metazoa > Chordata > Actinopteri > Cypriniformes > Paedocypris > Paedocypris carbunculus. The sequence goes on along the minus strand of SOMO01000022.1, from coordinate 425,256 downwards.
GAATATGAGCTCCTAGAACAGCAGATTGTAGTCAGGAACTTCCTGAAAGACACGGTGGCTGAGCTTGTTTACCACTCTTTGGCGCTGTGGCCAGGTTCAGTTTGCATAAGTGACATCAGTCCAGCGGGAATTGGTCTCTCTCACTCTGTAAGATAACTACGCAACAGGTGCTAAGCATCTACACACACACACACACACACACACACACACACACACACACACACACACAGCCTCTTTTTCCTCCCTTCCACACAAAGATCTAATGGAATCTGAGATGGGTGCTTGAAAAGAGCAGCGAAAGTCACCTGCAGAACAAGTCTGGACTCTTCACCAACTATAAAGCCTTTACCATAATAAAGAAGAAAATAGAAAAATTACCTTTAAGTTTAGAACTATACTCTGTTTTGTCAGACTGGCTTCTTCTAACCAGGGTTGCAATGCTGATGTCACTTTTAGAAGCATCTTCATCCACTATGGTATCCGTCTTCCTCCTTTCCAGGTACCTTTTGAACAGTCTGGTCCTCCTCCGAATGGCTCTATCTTTCTCTTTGCCCTTGTCGTTCTCTCGGTCGGTCCCACAGGCCTGGTTGGGATCCATGTTGAGCACTTGTCGCTCGTGGTAGTTTTAAAGTCTGATGTAGATGTGCCTGGGAAGGGGAACAGGTGTACTGTGTGGACCGCCTCCATGCAGGTAACCCCTCCCCCTGGTTCTGCTTGATTCATTGGAGAGCTGAAGCCACGCCCCTGCTCTTAGTTTCAGAAATGAGAGAGGGAACAACAGAGAAGAGAGTGGAGGTGAACATGAAGGAAACAGTGCAATACTTACTGTCTCAATGCCTTGGGAATTTTAAACAACAGGTTTGAGAGCTAATGAGCGGCAATTCACATGACTTGTGAAGAGCATGAGACAAGCCACTTAGAACTGGAAATATTGTTTCAGATGCGAGCTGATAGAGTTAATATTAAACAAGTAGGAGGGTCCGGTGGCTTAACTTTAAAGGATGTGACAAAGGTCCACGTATCCAGCACGGCTCTAAGGTTTTCACATTGTGTCAACATTGACAGAGCATTTCTGCAACTTTGTGGCGTACACAGCAAAACTAAGACCAAATACATCCAATCCACAAAATGTGTAAAATCAGTCAAATAAATCTAACTCGCAAACAGGAGTGCACTTGGTTTTCTGAGCAGCAGCGCTGTGTCTTGTGAGAGAAGATTTTCCATACAGCAATTTGTGAATAATCTGGTTCATCGGGTCTTATGGGCACTTTAAAAACGTTGTGTTTTTAGTAAAGATACAGAATTAGCAATGTTTACATTCTGCCGTACTGTCTCATTTAAAGGAGTTTAAATGCAAACAATTTTAACAAAACACTACTTTTGACGGTATGACAAAATGTATAAAATAAAACGCTTAACACATGCAACAAGTGGTTATTTTTTTTAACACAACTGTTAAAAAGGCATACATAAAAGTGAGTGTGTGTGTGTGTGTGTGTATGTGTGTGTGGATACAAAAAAATAAAGGTTATTGGTTAAATGAATGGTATTGACGGTTGTGTAGATGGCAGGAACTTGAGAGAGAATTGATATATCAGTGTTAAGGAGACACTTGGGACTAACGGTGACCTTTGTGTCGTTGGATGGTTTGTCCACAGTGAGCGCTATCTTCATCTGCTGTTCATGAGACAATTAAGAAAACAGGTTGCTCTTCTCGAAAAACAACTATTGTTAGTAGTTCTTATTGTAATAGCGAGCTGTGTTCTCAGTTTATATTTCTCGGTCAGATGGAGTTCTTTGTTTGGATTGCTACCTATTTGCTTGCTCAATGTCATAGTCGCTGTGAAAATGTATTCCTTGATCTGTTTGTTTTGTACATTTCCTTTTGAGACTTTGTGAAAAGCACTTTATTAAACAAAAGGGTCGTGTGTTATATAGCACGGGGTCATTTAGCTCAGAATTAGCTCTGGGGGCTACCACCGTGACATCCTTGACCACCTAGCTGTTACAATTTACTACGAATAATATTGAATATTATTTATTATAATTACTAAATTAATTATAATATTACTTGAATATTATAATTTTTCTAGCCCCACAGATCAAGCAGACTGAACAAATGAACTGATACTGAAATTTTAAATTCAGTGTGTAAGGAAGAGGCATTCAAGTGAGGTGAGGCCATGTTTATCATAATCACACTTCATAACCCACCATTGTGTTCCTGAGAAGAAGAGCAAACAAAAGGCAGGACAACTAAACATCAAGATAGAGAAGTCTGTCTGCTCATAGATGCCCTTCTTCATCAAAAAACTCCAAATAAAAGCATTTGTATTTTAATCAAAGCGTTTCATAAATATAAAACATTGTAAAGCTTTAAAATTTGATTTATTTTAAGAAACATGAAAAATCTTGTTATTATATTATATTATTATTGTCTCAATAGGTTGTTTTTTAATAATATGATATGGATCCCTTAAATTCTGATGTCAAACTTCGTGACAATTTAACTTTGGTGCACCAGTTGTTACAAACTCAAAAAAATACAGCAAGTGTATTTTGCTATTGCTAATGTTAAAGCAACTACAAATAGAGAGAGTCAAATACATTGTATATTAATTATTATTTCAACATTTACATTGTACTTGTTTTTTTACTGAAAGTGTTCAATGTAAAAATACTTAAAACACCAAAATAGTTTGACAAAGTTTGTCTTTTACTCGTGTTTTTTACAGATTGTTATCAAAATCTTAATTTTATCATATCGTTGCTTATTGAAGATTTAATAATGTTTAGTTTAAATAGTTTTATGCAATCTTAAATTTATGACAGTTGTTGTCCTGAATGATGATTATACTAAAAGCAAACTCATCATTCATTCAAAATGATTAAAATATGTTTAGAAATGTTAAATTGTTCCTAGTCGGAATCTTCAGGCTTATGATTCAGTAGTGTTTATTTTCCTGTAGTCTAACAGGACCTTTGGTTTTATTGAGGCCTGAACTGACATATTTGTTTGCACATGATTGATTGTTCTGCTGCCTTGTAATATTTCTTTCTCAAAATATTCAGCCAAATGTACATGAAAACTTGGAGAGGGATCATCCAGAATCATAAACTTGCATCAAATACACTTTATATTGGACAATACATTACAAATAAAGACACAATAATACTATCAATCATAACTATGGATTGATCTGTGCCCTCTTCCAATCAGCAGAGATTACATGCACGTATATGTATTGTAGACAAGTAGTTAATATTTAAAACCCAAATTGTGCATCCAGAGATGCTGTCTGCATTCTTTGGTTTGAACTAGTAGTGGTTATTTGAGCTACTGTTGCCTTTCTATCATCTGGATCCAGTCGGGAAAATCTCCTCTGACCTCTGGCATCAACAATACATTTGCCCCCACAGAACTGATCCCTGGATATTTTCTCCTTTTTTGATTATTCTCTGTAAACCCTAGAGATGGTTGTACGTACGTGAATATCCCAGTATCTCAGCAGTTTCTGAAATCCTCAGACCAGCATGTCAGGCACCTGTGGGACTGACAAACATGAAACAAAGATAAGCACAGCAAATTACTGCTGTGTAACAAGTAAGTAAGTAGTAGAAACAAATAAGCACTTTTAATACCCAAAAATAAGGGACGCATACTGCAGGGGGCGGGGCAATTTGAGTGGATAAGGAACCGGGGGCGTGGCGACAACATCACTTTTTAAAACAGCCATGCAAAAAAAATGTTCAGGAAAGTATAAACACGGAATCAATAAAATAAACTTTAATATAAAATATAGTCCGTTTTATAGTCAATACCATTATAATGGTATTGTATTGGGTGGCTAAAATATATGCAATTTTTTGCAGTAACAACTATCCAAACATGAAAACAGCACATGCATAAAATAGCTACATTAGCTAGTAAAGTTTTTATGTAGCCTATTTCTAATTTAAAATATAGAAAGTTACAATTTACTAGTGTATTTTGTTTTTACACATGGGCATTATGTTGTATATATACATAATGTGTCTGTCTGACGAGAAAATCATAATATACATTGAATTGTGATTTCAGTTGTAGACATGGTTTTACTCAAATAATAAAATACATATTTTTGTATCAACATGTAGAAAACTGTAAATTACAAAACAATCACAATCACAATAATTCACAGACTAACGAGCCAAATCCATTACCTTGATCCCATTTAAAAGACCGATCAAATAACGATGACGTTGAGTATTACCCAATCAAACAAAGAAGGAGCCTTATAAAATGCGTGAGGGATGATTACATGAGATGATGAAAAATACGTGATCGATTTAAAACGGGACGCACGATTACAATCTGAAATATGGGACGACTCTGTATTTCAAGGGACGGGTGGCAACCCTAAACGTGTTCGTAATGTGTTTCATCAGCATCAAAAGAAAAAAAGTACAGTTCCCATTTTAATTCTACGCGTGATAATAGCGCCCTCTGTCGAGTGCTACGTGATGCCACACCGGCTGAAACAAAACACTCGAAATAACATTTATGAAATAAATAAAGCAACACTTTTTATTATTTATATTCGCAAATTAATTAAGTAAAGGGGTTTGCTGCGGCCAGAACGGTGAGCAGAAATTCCCACTAACCCACATCGTTTGTAGATGGTGACGCGAAAAACGTCAGCGACGTGTTCAGGAAACTGATACGTAAGAATGCGTGTCCTCGTGCATGGCGCGGCGAGGCTTTCAGGCGCTTTTCTCTCTTCTTCTTCCTCATCATCTTCCTCACTGAACTGCAGCTGTCTTGTGTCACCCGTTTCTATTAATCTCAGAAAAATGGTGCATTATTTGACAGAGCACAGAGGCCAGCGCAACTCTCACAGCCACCGGATTTACTTCAGTGAGTTTATCCTTGAAGAATATACAGTTCTAATAGATCAGAAGTTCTTATAATCCTCAGTTAGTAGAACGTTGCTCACATCAGATTGTATCTCATAAAGGACTATTGCTTGTACGGTGTTGCACGGGGACGATCATTTCCGGGTCGTGGTTTTCTATAGAATTAAATACATTTTTTGTTTTGTTAACAAATATTTTAAGTAATTGTATTACGTTTTTCAATATACAGAACAGAGTCGCCGTATGCACATTACTTAACGTGCAGCATTTTTTTCAGAGACGTCGGATGGGAAGTTCATCTCTCCGTTTCACGATATTCCTCTGTATGCGGTTGACGAACAGGTTAGTTGTTGTGCTGGGTCACGTGGTAGTGAATTATGGCTTTATTTGTCTTTGATGGAGACATTGTCACATGATCGTGTGTTTCTAACTCAGAGATGATTGTCTCTTGTCAGGACTGTGATGTTCCTTCAAAGAAACTGAAGACAAATGAGGTTCTCCGTCAGCATACAACACATTCGACTTGATTTATTATATTGTTAAATATTTTATTTATTTATTTTTTTTTTTTTTTTGCGTCTAACAGATCTTTTTCAATATGGTTGTCGAAGTGCCTCGCTGGTCCAATGCAAAAATGGAAGTGAGTTTTTTTGTAAATAATGGAGAATAATTTTATACTATATATATATATTTTTTTTTTTAATCTCGGTAGGACAAATGTACTTTTACTTTTATTTTCAACTGCTTGTGTGGTAACTACATCAGATGGGACATGAGAGTTTTCCATCAAGAATGTTCTTCACAACATTAAATTGTTTCAAGTTGCATTATAATATCTTTAGGGCTTGATATTCAGTAGGATGAAAGATTTAAACACTTACAGCCTAGATATATTTGCCTCCACAAGATTTTTTTTACAACATTTTTTTCCTGTATTTTGCTTTGAAGATCGCAACCAAGGAGCCATTAAATCCCATCAAGCAAGATGTGAAGAACGGCCGCTTGCGATATGTAGCCAATGTTTTTCCACACAAGGGATACATCTGGAACTATGGTGCGCTTCCTCAGGCCTGGTCTGGTTTTCTTCCCCAGCTCCAGTTTTGAGTTTGAATTTTTGTGCTTTTATTTTTGTTTAATATTTCAGAGTTGCGTGTTCTTTAGTCATGCATTAGTTTCACTATCTTTCTAAAGACATGGGAAGACCCGAGTCAGACTGACAAAGACACCAAATGCTGTGGAGACAATGACCCGATCGACGTCTGTGAAATTGGCTCAAAGGTGCGTTTTAAAACAACATGTCCCTAGTGAATAAAGAAATGCTGCTGAAATTTCACCTGCACTTCTGAATGCCCCATATTGTGTATCTTCACCCATCTAGTCTCAGAGTAGACATTATACATCTGACATTTAAATGTTTTATTCACGCCATGCATGTACAAACAAAAGAAAGTGGGTGTTAACATTTTTGAAAATGAACGACAAACCTTTTAATTTTTGTGATTAAAGCTGGAACCTGTAAAACTGTTGAATTCAGTAAAATTCTGAAAGTCTTGAATTACCATTAATAGTATGAGTATTTTTACTTCCATGGGAGTTTACTGGGCCCAATTGTTTAAATAAATATATTTTATGAAATATATTTTAAATTTAATGGATGCTGATGGTGTGGCACACTAATAAAAGCGTGCCTTACTGCCTTTTAATTATTTCTTGTGGCTGCAGGTGTCTGAACCTGGGCAGGTGATTCAGGTTAAAGTTCTTGGCATTCTGGCCCTGATAGATGAAGGAGAGACCGACTGGAAGGTCATCGCCATCAACAAGGACGACCCTGATGCCTCCAGCCTCAACAGTGAGTCTTGCTGTAGTTAAACCAGCTCAGTCATCTTCTGTTTGATGTCTGTCCTCACCGTGTGTCGGCGGATTAACAGGTCTCGAGGACGTCAAGAAAGTGAAACCTGGACATCTGGAGGCTACAGTGGATTGGTTCAGAAAATATAAAGTGCCCGATGGAAAGCCTGAAAACCAGTTTGCTTTCAAAGGGCAGTTTAGAGACAAGGTTCTGTGTTGAATGGATCATTATGCCCTCTACATTTTTCCACGAAGGAATGTAGAAGCTTAATATGGATTTGTTGTGTTAGGAATTTGCCATTGAAGTCATCAAATCCACACACAACCACTGGAGAGCGTTAGTGACGTGTGAAAAGACGAAAAGCGGGGACATTTATCGGTAAGTGTGAGGTTTGATTGTACCATAAAGAGTTTTACAGCATAAATAAGAACTGGGTAAAATATTTTACTCATTTTTGGCTATAATTGTATTAATTTGGCCATAAATTTCATGAATGTTATTTGACAGTCAAAATTCCTCGCTATGTGAGAGTCCGTTCAAATGCAGTGATGCTGAGGCCAGCGCTGTGGTGGAAGCTGTGAGTATTTGTGCTAAACGAAAGAACTACTATAAACACTAATGATGGAACTGCTGTTGTTTAAGGCCGCAGAATATGGTGCTGCTCTTCCTGTTCCCCCTCAAGGTATTTTCACCATTCAAGATTTTGTCTAAAAGTGAATTTGTGCTGTTTGTTCCAATTGGAAAGTATAAAATAACATCACAGTAAAGTGTATCTTTTCTTTTGACCAGGCAGCAACATGATGCATTTCTAGAGCTATGTTTCTTTTTAACGTTTGTAGAATTAAAATTCTGAAATGAAGTAAAACATTTTCAAATTTACATTTACATTGAATGAAGTCTCGTAACTTTTAGTTTTTCACCGCACCATGTGACTGGAGTGACAAATAATCCCCAAACCTGCATTTTGAACAGAGTTTTTTTTAATTATTTTTTTTTTACTTTTTGATTACTTAGCTAGGCTGATTCTATTGCATTACTAAGTTCATTGCACAAATAACACGTTCTTGTGTTTGTCTTTCACAGTGGATGAGTGGCACTTTCTGACAAAATGAAAAAAACTGTCACAGCCAATTTTGTTTTCTGATTTTTAGGTAACAGCATTATTTATTAATCATCCAAGCACTTGTTTTTTAATGTGTATTTTATGGGATCAAATCAGCAAAAATTATTTGTAAGTTACCAATAAATTTGATTGTGCCCATGTGCTGATGTACATTAAATGTATTTATTGCGTGTCTAAAGGTACAGTCTAATGGTTCTTGGTTGTCTTGTAGTGTAAACCTTTTTGAACATTAGAAGTGTGTGTGTGTGTGTGTGTGTGTGTGTATGTATGTTATTATATATTTTTAAATATTGTAATAAATATATAATTCTTATAAATAGAAAAATAAATGTATAAATGTTCAATGCAATTCACTGGTCAAAACTCAAAAATAGACATTACATCCTGCAGACGATTTAAACTATAATTAACCTAGAAATAGGATGAAGCATTGCTTATAGTCATATCCTTTCAAAATAATTACTAAAAACTGTAGTTCTAGAACCATAATGTTCATAACAAAACTATTTTTATGTAATTCTCTTCTCTTACAAATACAAAAGATGTATCCCAAAGTTTTTGGCCCAAAGGTCTTTATTTTTTTTTTTTTTTTTTTGAATTTTGAAATTTGCAAAAAACTTTAAGATTATTTTACATAAAGAAAGCAAGGTCATTATAACAAAAGCTCACAATAAATATACATTTTATTAAAACAAAAACCACATGTCATCAGGAATGATTACAAATAATAACTTTCCAATAAACTGCATTCTATTCTTCAGCACTTTACAATACTTTGAAGACAGTATTCAAAGCCATTCATTTATTGAGACAATGAAAGAAACAGAAGAAATGAATACAGAAAGAAGATGACACAGTCAGTCCATTAGTGTCTAATGTGTGTTTGAGCATCATGAGAGAAAGTTATTCAAGTAACATTGATTCCACTCCGAAAACCTGAAGCGTCTTCAAGTACATATGGCTATGTATGTCGTTCATTTGATCCTGACCTTGACCGTGTGGTGAGTTTAAATCTTTCAATTCATCTAAACTAGTAGCTGATCCATAAATAATTAGCATGTCCATGTTTCTAAAAGAACAAAATTAGGAATTTTTTCTCAGGGTGTAACGATTGGTAACATTTCCGTATAGTTTTAGATTCTAAATCTAGTAGAACGGAGTGTAAAGAAACTTTTGCAGAAGATGCGAATTAATTTCTGCAGCGGGTATGTGGTGTTTTATATTTACATTGACATTTCTAAGTGAGAAACAACCAAAGTGCTTGTTTTTATTATTTCTTTGATTCAGAAATTAACAATACATTTGGGTATGTGTAATTGTGCATGTTTTTGTGATTACAAATTGATCATTTTTCCCTTTAATTCAGTGCATGCTAACAAACACTAACAACTCCTGCAAAAAACACAAAAAAATCTTCAGTTCAATTTTATTCTTGGATAAAATGTTTGGTTTTTACAAGTAATTTGCAAACGTTGAAACCTGAATAAAAGACGACCATATCATAGCAAGAAATAAGCTCACAGTTCCCTGATTTTACAAATCCATAGTCCAAGTAATACTTTCTAAAAGACGAAGTGCGAAGAAAGTTTAAACTTGGAAAGTATTTTTCCTTAAAGCGCCAATTCTCCAAAAATGAATCTACAATTTTTCCTCGGGCCTTCCAAATCAGATTGACTTCCACACTAGAACACAACCACATTATTGTGTTTTCACACGTCCGCCACAAAAGCAATTTTTTGTAAGTGCGTTATCATTATTATATGTCCAACTTTGGGTTGACATTGGGGCAAAGCTAATTCTATAAGAAGTTCTATGCTCCAAGTACAAAAATGGAAAGATTTTTAAAAACGTAATGTTAAAATAACAAACTGGTAATTTTAATGGGTTGTTTGGTTGTTTGTTATCTTCATCAGACTCAATGAGGTATACGATATATAAGTATTTATACATATATGTTACATAGTGACATGCATTTCTGCATGTTTTTTTTTTTTTTTTTTTACAACTGGGAGCATGAAAATGCAGGAATGTTATTTAAAAATTGACCAAGTATTTTATAAACATCTGAATATTCTGGTTACACATTTTTTTTTAACATGAAAGTCAGTTATCAAAACTCAGAACAGCTCGAGGAATTTGTCGATTTCTTTTTGAGCAATTCGTTTTTGGGCACATGTTCAAATTTGCTACAAAGTTTTTAGGGGAGGGAAATAAGCATGATGGCATTGAAACTATTGCCCACCTAGTTTTGAGGTATTTAAAAAGTCAAGGTCATCTCTATGTCATCTGCAAGCCATCTTAGAGATTCTCACATTACGTTAAGAGCAGGTCAAGTAGCACCAAGAAAGATTAAAACCAACCCAAAGAAACAAGTCAATGACTAAACTATTAACTAAAAAAACATGAGAATTAATTTACTGTACAAATCCATTTTTATACAGGTAAAGTTGCATTATCAAGTCCCAGCTGCTACGAGAACAGTTGTTGAAGCTGAGAAACCCTGTCAACAGAAGAATCCTTTGAACACCTGGTTTTCTCTGTGTATGTCTTTCTTTTACATTTCTGCCATTTTTGTATTTTAAGCACTTAACTGGGCTTCAGTGAATCACTATACAGCTAAGCGCAGAGCATCTGTGAAATCGTAACAGCACCAATGACTTGAGAGGTGAAGTGAGTTCCTCTTTTCCTCATCGAAATACAACACAGTGAAAATAATCAAGAGTAGAGAGAATAATTCAAGCCCTCTGTGTATTAAAAAGTGCTTCCAAAACACTTAACCCTTAATATATATTCACCCAAGCACATCAAAATAAGTGTATGTTGTAAAATGCAACCTATAGATTTTCTTCTATAGGAATTTGAATCTGCTCTGTAGCACCATAGAAAATAAAAACAATTAGCCATCATGGAAATAATTTCCAGTCAAACATCTGTATGTCAAGCACCATAAGAAAAAAGGTATTGTCAAAGGTGTAATCTAAAAATAAATAAATACTTCCAAAAGGTCGGCCTTGACTTCCAATGAGTGTCAAGAATGGCCATTTATGTACTGTTATCGCCAGTTTTTCCACTTGTTTGGAGATCAGCAAAATGTTCATAGCACCAATTCATTGTTCTAGTCTTCACAGAAAATGGTTGTAAGGCCCTGTCACCTTGCTGAAGGCATAGGGAGATGTGCTGACATAGGTGTTGGTGGTACAGGACATGGATCGTCCAGCAAGCGCATTGATGAAGTGCTTATGTGGAGGCTCTGAAAGCTCAGTAGGTTCCGGATGTTCTCGCTTCACTCTCTTGTTCTTCCCGGGGGTGCTTTCAGAACCTTGCTTCTCAGCATCTTCCTCTTTCTCGCGTGCCTTTTCTGCCATCTTTGCTTCCCACAGAGACAGTCCATGCTTGGCCTCATTCAGATTCTTGTGCTGGTAAAACACAAGGGAGATGCGTGTGGGATGGTTGCGGTCTGGCTTCTTGAGGGGTGTGGTCGCATGGAGCTCACGCTTGGCGCATTCAATGATGATGGACCCGTGACTTGGTGCCAAAGCCACCCCTCCAATCTCAGGGTCAAGGAAGTTGTGTTCGCTGTCTGACCAAACGTCTTCTTTTTCAATTGGCTGTGGAGTCTCGCTTGGTGCTTGGGTGTTCAAGCCTGGTGGCGGGTTTGGGTTGAAGGAATCGTTACTTAGATGAGGAAAGGTCTGAGAGATGCCGTTTGTTCCATGAATCCCAAGATCTGTTTGCATATTTAAGGTGTTGGGATTTGGAGGGAACATCTGAGGGTTCTGGTAGTGCTCAAATTGCTTGTTTTTACTAGCAGATACGTAATCCAAATGGGCAGATGGACTGGAGAACACATCAGGAGACATATTAGTGCTGTAACCGGGGAAATGTTCCATTGGGTTCATGCCAGGTCTCATGTGGCTATAGTCATTGACTTGCAGTCCAACTTCTCCATATTGTGGAGGGTAACTGACTCCGTAATGATTGGGTGCATTGAACTTCTGCTGCATATATAGCGGATTCCTTTGGGGATTGTATGGATCAAGATGCTTCATTCCTGGAGAGTAGTAAGGGTGATAATTGTCCATGGGTCCTGGAACTCCATTACACTGGTAGCCAGTGTAGACAGGGTTGGGTGTAAGAGCTCGATTGAGATAAGAGGGATATGGCCCGTTAGGTGAAGAACTTTGAGGATTTAGATTCGCTGCTTTAGTTGGGTTTGTTGGGAAAGATCCTGTTGAGTTATGAAACCTTGGGTAAGGCTCTCCTGCTCTTGGTTGTGCTTGCTGCTGCTGTGGTTGACGTGGGGGGTGGCCAATATCTAGATTAATTGGCATGTTTCCTGGACCTGCAAGAAAAATAAGGTTGAAGGAATTTGTAAACACGTAATGTTTAGTAAAGACTGTGGTGTTTCCCGCACCAAAAGCATAATAGAATGTTTTTTTGTACCAGTTGTTGAGGTTTTTTGTCCCAATATCTCATGAGTGCTTTGCTTCTTGACTTGGTTTTCAGTTTTGGCAGCACTGGAGTTGTTGGATTTGGATGCAGATTTCCTGGCATCCAGCTTCCTCTGCCGGCAGGACTTAGCAGGTTCTGCAAGCTTCCGTACCTGTCTTCGAAAGGCACTTAGCACCTGAATAGCACCAGTCTTGGTCTTCTCCATTTGAGCTTCCTCACTGCCAAACTCATCGGTAGATGAAGCCTTGTACAAGGGAAGTACATGCAGTTGCTCATCCTCTGGAATCTTTCCAATATCCCGGTTGTCCTCCCTTGTCAATGTGCACACCTGAAATAGAAGAAGGTTGTCAACCATACTATTGGGGAATAATTTGTTTGTGTTTGACATCTTTGTGTTACTTCATATCTAATCAATTGTTTCTTACCACTGTACTTCCACCCTGCATGTTGTGCAGATCTCTGTGAGCATGTGCACAAAAGTCCAGACAAGCCGTTACTCCTGAGAATGGCCGTCCTTCTTTCAGTCCTAGACGACAGTCGGGAGCTCTACGCTCATGCTCAACCTGTCGCAGAAATGTATTCTATTGATCCTTGCTTAAGTTCACAGTTCACAGTTTCTTTACAGTTTGTGAAGCTGGGAGAAAAGAATTTGCAAGAATTTGCTTTTATACCTGGTTGCTATAAGCATCAGGCGCCATTTCTTTATACTTTGGTCCAATCAGGGTTGCAAGACCTTGGAGTTGCTGTTCCAGTTTCTCTTCCTGTAAAATGATTAAAATTGAAAAATGTCAGATTGTCCTTGACCTATTAGTCTTGCTTGGGTGAGTTTCTCGCCTCTTTGGGATCGTCTCCAAGGAGTTTGAACTTTCGTGGGATTTTGCTTCGGGCAAACTTGCAGCCATTGTAGTACATGCTCCACGAACAGCCAAATGAGAAAGAAGCTCCACAAACCTCGGTTTCCAGACCCTGACATGCACAGGTTCTCCTAAAAAGAGATTAACAATGAGATACGTCTGGATATTTCAGTCTGAAGTTTTATAAAGATTTCTAAAAAGATGCTTAGATTTGTCAATGTTCCAAACACAATGCAAATTATATGGTGATGGCTACTTTAAGGCCTCTTTGATCAGTGAATGATGATAGTCTTACTCTTCGTTGAGGGCACATCTGCGATTGGTCAGGGCACCGTATTTTGTTAGGGTTCCAGAGAGTTCTGAATACAGACTGTCAGCCAAACCGGAGGAGATGCCTTCCCAAATCATAATGACCACCACAATGCATGAAGTCTCACACGAATGACCACCCCGCTGACGCACCAGGACCAAAAGTTTCTCGTCCACACTTGCCCTCCGTATAACCTGCACAATACAAAGAGCACATGGCCACAATCAGATAAGCCACATTAAGCTTCTGTCATTGCCTTTTGTGTAGGATTGTGTCCATAACTAGTTTTTGCTGGTGATGTATAAGAGCAAACAAAATGTGTTTGTGTACCATGTAAACATTTTTGTATTTACCCATTTAGCAATGGGGCAGCCTTGAGCGCTTTTGCCTTCCTTGCCTGTATAGACAACCTTTTCGATTCTAATGGCAGGTCCAGTCAGTCCAGACCTGTCAATGGACAAATAAGTCAATCCAAACCTGTAGTTTAATTAATAGAACAAGGTTTAATCTTTATAATACATAACTTACCTTTGCTCCATTATTTTGCGGATTCCTGCCACAGTTGGCGCTGTTCCCAAGTGAGTGTAATATGGGCCTTCGTCCCTCTCACTGATCTGCTCTGTTAATTGCATCACATCATTACTATTAAAACGTTTCGAGAATTACATTAATAAGCCTTAAACCTTATTCATGTTGCATCGGTGTCCTGTATTTTAACCTTTACAATTGTAAAACCAGTTCAAAGCTTCAACAGTTTTACATTTCAGGAATTGGTGAATTTCTTGCTCTATCATTTTTTGGGAGGAAACGTTGAATAGTTTATTCAGATGGACACTGATCCTCAAACATAAGGTTTGGACCTCAACACACAACTACACAGCAACAAAATCAGACTTACCAACACAGTGACATGAAGGAATTTCATATTGTGTTTTCATGGGAGTATCCAGTAGATTTTTTATCGGTGTGTCAAGCAACTTCATAGGTGATTCCAGAAAGCTTTGTAAACTATTCTCTTTCTTTTTAGGTGGTGTGAAGTCGTGTCGTTTGCATTGCTCCTTTACATTCCTCTCCAATCCGGTTGAAAGCACCGTAACAGCCCCAGCCATCTCAACCTTCACTTTATTGGGTGACTTGATGGACAGGGTCTTTCTTTCAAATGCAGTTAAGGGCTGAAATAGTTTCAACTGCTGCTCCATTGTTGCAAGAATGCTTCTGTGCTGGTCCTGCTCACAGCCTGCAGAAGAATGTTCTTGCTTAACTGTCACCTTTGTAAGTTTGGCTTTGTCTTGCTCTTTTAGGGATGAACCTTCTAAACCTTGGCAGCTTTGGTAGGACCCCTGTCTCTCCTGCTTCTGCAAAAGGTGCATCCGCAAGGCTGCATATCTCTGCAAGTCTCCTTGAGCACCTTGACTTGAGAGGCAATCGCTCTGAACTTCAGTTTTAATATGTGTCTGAGGAGCTATTTTGAGTGATGATGGATAAGGTTTAACATAATTTTGTAAGCTATGCTGATGCTGGTAGTTTGGCAGCTTACTTGATCTCTGAATACAATTCTGCACATTTTCTTGTGGTTTTTGCATGGGATGAGCCGGTATTTGTGCTGGAAGAGGAACTTCTATATCCTCTAAATTGTCTTCTGTTTTTATTTTTTTTGTTGCTGGCCCTTCTGCATGTCCACAAGAATCGCCTTTAGATTGCTGACCCGCTTGAAGAAATGTTCTGTCCTGAGAGATCTGGTGTATGTCCATGCTGGTGTCTTGCTGCTGGTAGAATGGAGAAGAGGAGACACAACCCTGGGACTGCATCTCTTCCTGAATTTGATGCTTTTTGGACAGTGATTGGTCAATGTGGTGTTTGCTGTTATGGTTGTGCATGCCGGAACTTCTTTGTGGACTTTCTTGTGTGAAGTTGTGGAGATGTGTTGTAGGAGGTAGGCAGTTTTGTTTCAGATTTTCATCTGAAGAGTTGGGCTTTCTAAACTGTTGAGACTGGAGGCTTGGGGAGAACATGGGACTTTGACGTGTTTGGCCCTGTTGGACTTTTTGGTGCTGGGAATAATCCCACATATGATGGCTGTCCACTGGAAAGTTGACATCAGTCCAGGTTCCCTGAAAAGGGTGGTCTGGGAAGGTTTTTTCCACCATTTCAGATTTATTATCATGACCAAAAGACCCCGATGTTGAGAGCTGTTTCGGTGAACAATCCTGTATGCTGAATTTACCATCATTTTCCGATACAATTGGAGAACATGCCTTCAAATAAGGATCTTCATTGGACTTGAAGCCCAAACACTTTGGGTCTTCTGGTCCTTCGCTGTCTTTTCGAAGCAGTAAACAGCCATTCCTTTCCATCTGAGTTGGTGCACTTGACTTTGAAAGGCCAGGCCTCTTCTTTTCATCATTTGAGCAAAGTGAATATCCATTAATTTCCGTTTCTGATGCTCCAGGGGTCTTCAACAGGGGTGAAACAGGAAACCCTGAGGTAAGTGTAGGCGAAAAAGAGGTTTGCTTTTCCAGATTGCTGGTGACCTGATCTACTTGAGATGTATTGGTTTGAGGGGCTATAGACACATGTTCTGGGTAATAGTGAGAAAGCGTCTTCTCTAAGAGGTCGCCTGTTGTACTCTTTAGTGAAGATGGACTCACGGTTTCTCCGTTAACCATTGAGACATGCTTGTTTCTCGACATGGAATGAATTTTGCCATTGGCTATAGGAAACGTTCTTTTGCTTTGCTGTGTCTCAAAATCTCCTGATGTGTTGTGTCTATAAAGTTCACTTTCCGTTTCTGTTTTATCCCAAAGCCTTGCGTCCTGATTCCCATTCATCTCCAAATCAGCGCAGAGTGTTTTAGAAGGGTGAATGTCCAAAAATTCCTTATTGTTATTCTCATGATTCATCTGACCGTTCATTTCATACATGTCTTTGTTTAATTTCTCCTGCAGGCTGTCAGGGCTGGAACGAATCTCCCGCTGCTGTTTCATCAGGTAGACATCTGCATTGGCCTTGAAATGGCTCCATGTAGTTTCCCCATTCAGCCGCTGAGGTGAGTTATTGGGGGACTTATCTCCATTCTGCTGCTTGGTAAGTTGAGTCTCTGTCTGTGATGCTCCAATTATCTGTTCAAGAGTCAGACTTTTTTCCGTCTCATGGCTGGTGTTTTGTGTTTCCATCTGGTCTGCTCTGGGTCCATTCACGAGGCTGGCCTTCTCAGCTTCCTATAATATAAAGACGGGTAACACATCAATATGGGTTCTTCAAAAACATTCACCTTTTCTGAGATATTTGCTAACTTTGTTTTCATTACATTTTAGGACACAATTTCAAATTCCAATTTTATTTGTCACATACATGGTATGACATGTAGTGAAATCCATGTTGTCAATCGTCAATCAATCAAATG
>SOMO01000022.1:352969-366233 GCA_028128575.1 Paedocypris carbunculus | reverse complement strand
AATGACAAATCAGAGTAACTGGTAAATTACGAAAGACATGAAATTCTTGTTTGTGTACTTACAGGAAACAACCTGGATTTCAGGCCCACAATTCCATAAGGTTTTTTCTGCAGAAAAAAAAGGATCAAAATACGTTAATCTAACATCATACTGTACATGTTCACATACAGACAAAATCAGACTGACTCATAATTGACAAGTCAGCAGCCATGGCTAAAAGGATAACAATTTAAAAGCATATGTAAATATACACATAGACAATCCCTACATTAATATATTGTTATACTCATGTTAAATTTTCTGAACAATAACAACGAAGAGATAGAAAAACTCAAGTCTAGAGTTCAAAATAAATCACTGTATTTAGACATAGAAGAAACCCGAATCGACCAATTCCCTAACGTGCATTCAATACAGACATTTACACATTTAATAAAAAAACAACATTTAATAAAAACAGTCATAATGAACTTACATCGACGTGGTACTTCATGTAATAATGCACGATCCAAGCAGGGATCAGAAGCCGCGTGAGGGTGAACACACCGGCATTATAAGCTTTGAAAGTCTTGAAAAGAGAAAAGTGCACATTTGCACGTTTATTATTCGGATGAATTCAAATTGGAGCAAATCAACGCGCTTGAAGACTCACGTAAAGCCTCCACAGGCTCTTCGGCTGCAGAAATCCAGCCCAGAAACGAGCGACGCGGCCGGGCGCTTCGGGCGCGATGACAGGCTCCCGAGGACTAAGCTCCTGGTCCTTTAGCCACTGCCGCCGGAGCTTGATCAACTGCTCGTAGCGTAGTTTCTCATCCGGAGTGTATCCGCTCATTCTAATTCGATCCCCGACACCTTTATTTCACTGTGACATCTAAAAAGGACAACGATCCCAGAATGCAACGCAAGCTAGCTGCACACAAATAGTCCACCGAGACATCACAGCGACACCTAGAGCTGTGGAGAAAAACTGCGACTACTCTGTGCAGTGCATCCACGGACACAAACGCACGAGGTCGCGCCGGTGCTGTGTGAAAACCTCAGAAAAATGTTGAGAGTATCTTTTTTCCCTTACACTATGTTAGTCTTGTACAATGAGGAAACAGAAGAAAACCTGCACACATTTGCCTAACCTCCCTATTATCTTGCTCAGCAGTACCACACTGAATTGTCAGGGTTTTTTTTTTGCCATCTCTATCTATCCATCCATCCATCCATCCATCCATCCATCTGTCCATTAATCCATCCTTTTCGCAAGAGCATCAAAATAAAAACAGTAACAATGAAATCCAATAGTAATGACTCCAATATGTATAAAACATTTTTTATTTATTATTTATATTCCAATAACAGAATACGTACATAAAACCTTGCTGTGTGGGCTCAAACGTAGCCAGCACCAGGTAAATTTGTGCATGTACACACACACACACACACACACACACACACACACACACACATACATAAACACACAAGGAAAAATACATCTTTGTAATATTACACAATGTCCAAATGCATATTCTCTAAAAAGAAATCATCTGGTGGCTCTCTGGCACAGAAGCCCCCCTCCTCGAAATCTCAGACCAGTCCACAACATGCTACATGAACACAGAAGCGCGAGAAAGAGAGAAAACGGGGAGCTAGAACTCTATATGCACATAAACGTATCTGGAATTACTCCTGGTCTGGGAAAATACAGGAGGGGTTAGAAAAATAAACGTCTATTACTCTATGAAAATCTAAATGGCAGGAATCTTTTACAAAGGTTATTTCTTCTAGTGCTTTTACAAAAGTAAATATATTTTCTTTTCATTGGTCACTGCATCTCATCTTCATCCTGTTAAGTAGTTTCCTACTCGCACATTACACAAAACTACAGCGTCTCTTCAGCACATGATTGTTGCTTTCTTCCTGGTTAATTATTTTCTAGTTTTATGCTGAGGGATTGAAACAAGGATGGTCATTTTGGATTTATATCTGTGTCAGTTTGCTGACATGTATAAAATATAGTGTTTCTTGACACTTTTTTTCTCTCTCTATTTTCTGTGTGTAACAATGTGATGAATCAGGATTGATCACTTTGTCACAAGCACAATTAAATGATTCATTCAAAAGTAGTGTGTTAAATATTTCAATCAATGCCCAGTTGGAAAAAATAACAAAAGAATGTTAAACGTGTATGTATAACAGCCAATTTGCCGCAAACGCTCAAGACTAACGGGAGGTTCTGTGCAAGAGGTTCTTCTGCTTCTATTATTTAGCAAGTTACTTTATCAACACAGTGGAAACACAAACAGTTTTGCTACAACTCAGGCAGAACCAAGTCATAAATGTAAACTCTCAGAGGAAATGTTAGCTGGTGTTAAAACCAAGTCTTGCTCCACTTTCAGAGTTTTAAAACAAAACAAAAAAACAAAACAAAACACACACACTTAGAAATAAAAGTCATCGAGGTGAGTTGGTCACAATATGCACCAAAACACTCTTGTCTCCGAGCCTTTACAAAACACAGATTATATTGCTGTACGTTTGCTCCTGATCACGGCATCCTCGACACACAAGCGTGAACACGAGGACAAAACCCGCAAGCTGCCATCACTGATTGATACATTGATTCCAAAGTTCTTCTCCCGGCATCTTTCCACTTCATTCTTTTGAGATGCTAACATCTCGAGACAAAACAGCTAAATGTAAAGAACGAAACTGATGGAAACACCACCCGAAAAGGCATGAGAGGTGACGTAGAGGGCTGATCCAAAGAGGGGAATGAGAACGTGGGATGCGGATGAAGGCAAAAGAGCTGGATGGTGTGGCTCTGGTGATGGAGGGGATCTGAGGACGATTCCAGGATCAAAAACACAAGTCCCAAAGGCACAGCATGACAACTGGAGATAACAGTCACTCCAAACTCAAGCCTGACCTCATTTCATGTGGATACACACACATACATTGAATATATATGTATGTATATGTATAATATATATTTGTGTGTGTGTGCCATTTATATATTCTTTAACTGATAAACTAGGATCATTTGGCAAAAAATAATTAAAAAATCTGGAAACATTGGCTACAATTGACGAGGTCACTTTTAGTGAGCAATGTTTTTGGTTTATATACGTATANACACACACACACACACACGTAAATGTATACATATAGATATACATGTACATACAGTAGACCTCCAATTTTTGCAGGTTCACTTTACAGTGGATTTTCTCCACGGACAATTGTGTTTGATGTATGGATAAAAAGAGCAGCAGAAAAGTGTCTCGACATTTTGCAGAACGTAACTCTACAATAATCCAGAGGAAATTGAAACTTACGTTCCTTGCTTAAAATGTATAAAGTGGAACTGCAAAACGCGTGCTATAGCAGGGGGTCATTGTGTGCGTGAGTGTGTATGTATGCATGTATATACGTGTGTGTGTGTGTGGGTGTGTGTATATTCTGTGTTGCGTCTAAACTGCTTTGCAGACTGGGAGTGATTTAAAGGCTTATTCCCAACTTTCTACAGTTTCTGAATATTGCACAATAAACTGCATATAAACTGTCGACTAACAATATTTGAGTCTTGGGAAAAAATGGAAAAATATATCAGAGTTAATGTTCTCGTTCGAGTTTTGACTTGTCTGCTTGCGCAAAATGACAATGTTTTGTGAGCTGACAAAAAACATGTCACGAGTGACAAACATTTATAAGGTCATTTCTTTCCTGCACCTAGTCGGTCAAGTCAAATATTAAAATGATTATTTTGCAGACCTGTTCTAGAATCATTTCTCTATTAAATGCTACATGATCAATAAGTAGAGAAATGCAAATGGTGTGTTGTGTTGAACAAAAATATTAACTAAGTTACGTGGAACATCAGTATCACTGGCTGTAGTTTGGATTGTTATGCAGTGAAGAAGTGATAGATTTCAGGAAACACCAAATCATCACAAGCCAGACAAGTCAAAACTGACCACATCTTCCGACTGAAACCACCTATTGCTTATTTGTGAGCGAAAGGGAAGGCAGGGGTGTGTTCTGAGGTTTAGCCAGGTGCTTCCTGTCAGCCGGGAGTGTCTGATGGTTTAATGGTGGTGGTGACGTGGTCCAGCCTAGCAGATGTGTGGCTGTAGTCTGTGGGAATGTGAGCAGTGTCCACCATCGCTTGAGCTGCTCTGCAGGAGGCTGTAGTGGTCCTCCACATCACTAACACTGTCTAAACTATCACCTTCGCCTGGCGTGAACTCCATCCCCTCTATGTCAACATCAACTTCTGCACAAACACACACAAAATACGATTTTTCAAACTAACAGAAAACAAATACATGGCATTAAAACTGTATGTGATGTTCATATAAACTAACCCGGTTCGCAAGATCATTTGAAATGCTGTTATTATTAGTACTATTGGCCTGTCGATACGAAGCGCTGACACATACTACAGCTCCCATGATGCAGTGCTTCAGTTGTCTTGTCTAGTATGATATGGTTTTTAATATACGTTTATATATAATATGAGCATTTTCATGTTTCTAACTTGTATAGCTTTGTTAGAAACTATACAATTTTTATTTTAGGTTAAGTTAAGTTTTATTTTAAAGCTATTTATAAATGCTTATCCTGTTTGGCCCCTGAACTAAACATAAATAATACATAACTGTAAGTTCATTGTGATTTTATGCTGAATTTTTCTAATTGTTATTATTAAAAGGTTTGTGTCTTAGTTTATACTGATCATCATATAATTAATTTACGCAGCTTTTCTTACACATTTA
The DNA here is from genome assembly GCA_028128575.1 of Paedocypris carbunculus. NCBI lineage: Eukaryota > Metazoa > Chordata > Actinopteri > Cypriniformes > Paedocypris > Paedocypris carbunculus. Next base: position 361,467 of record SOMO01000022.1, on the reverse strand, counting down.
TTTTAATGTGAATCGTCTTTGTGCTTAAATTGTGCTGTACAAATTAACTATTAAAGAATTGCATAATTGTTTTAATTTATAATAAAAATGGCATAATAATTTCAACTATATTAAAAAAGTACTATTACAATAAAATAAGTTTGATTTCATTTTTAAAATCGTATTCTTAATTATATAATTTTTTCAAATTCTTTACGACTAACATAATATCAATAAGAGATGACTATAAAAGTTCTTATTAAAAACAATAAACACTCTTTCTATAGATAATTGATTTTATGTACTATTTTGTTTTAGTGCTGTAGTATTACTATATTTAACATGTTATTACTGCATTATTACACATCACGCATTAAAACTATGTATTGCAACATTACATTACATGTTACGTGTATTACTTTGTGTTTCCAAAAACAATTGTAGTAAGTGTCTGTCCTGCTGTTGGGTGAAAGAAGTGGAGATGTGCATCACCTTGCTCGGAGTCGGTAGAGATGGTGGAGCCCATGCTGTCTGTGCGGATGCGCTCCAAACCCTGCACCGAGAGCTGCTCCAGACGGCGTTTGAGGTAGCGATGTTCTCTCTGCAGCTGCTCCTTCATGTTCACGGCCTTCCTGTCCTGTTCCTCCAGCTTCTGCAGAGCACAGACAACACCACAACTCAGCACAGGCCCCGCCAAAGCGTCGCAGGAGCGGGAAACACACATGCGCTAGAATAAAAGGAGCATTATAAAGCAACAACTAATCGATGCCCGTTTACAGGAAGTCATGCGAGAAACACGCTTTTGTGGCTGTGCAGTCAGGTTTCAGTGAACTCCGAGTGAATTCCACTCTTACACCATTTCTCATGTGAATAGATGATTAAAAAAAAGTGGCATCAGAAAAACCTGTCTGCCTTGTTTAGCCAGAGTGTGACAATTAAACATGCCAATGTCAACTAAATAGCATGTATTGTTGATTTCAAATAGTTACATTTTTAACAAAATGAAAAAAAAGTCGGTCTGAAGATTCACATACTTTATAATGAATGTGCGTCATCTGAATTGCCACACATGAAGCGACAAACTTACTGTAATGCTTCCTCACTTCCTGCTTTACTGTAAATCAGCTGATTTTTTAAAACAAGACGGATAGGATAAGACGTTTGACACATTATCAAACAACTCTCAAAATAAGCAGAAGTGAAGTCGAGTAGATGTCCAGAACCAACCCAGTGTGTGCGCATCACACTAAAAACAGAAAGCTGCTTGACCTGTAAAAACACTGAAATGTCTTTGCCCATGAATGACATCATGCATGATGTCACGGTGAAGAATGTGGGCAGGGACACGTTTCAGCCTCTTACAAACTGTCTTAAAGTGTGACCATGTCGTTTCTTTTCTTTGCCTAAAGTGTGTCCCTTTCGAAGCAAAATCCTAAGGTAGGAAGTTTATTGTGCTACCTTGATGTGCATTTTGGCACGTTTGAGCAGACTCAGCGTGGTGTGGCGGGGGCTGTCGGGACCCAAAGGCACAAGCTGTTTCAACTGCTCCAGGTACAACCGCAGTTTGGCACGTCTGCAAAAACAAGAAATAAAAAAAGGAACCTTTAAAGACTGATTAGAAGAAAAGTTAGCATGTCATTTATATAAATAGCCACCCACGAACCATCCTTCTTCCCACAACAGCAGAAAAACGTTTTTTTTTTCTTCTTCACCGAACACTAAACTTCAGTGTTCAATATTTGGCAAGTTCTCTGCTACAGACGCAGATCAGCTCATGTACGTGACCTGTTTTCCAGCACTCATAGATCCGCCTTGTTTGTCTCCCTGCCTTCCAGCCATATGCATGATTACATGTGCCAGAAGATTTGTCGTCACCTGGGTCATTGTGCAATGTCAAGTTTAATTTGCTCAAAACAAACTAACAAAACCCGCTTTGGTGACAATAAAGGCCATGGGTTTTATCCCCAAGATAAAAGGCTTGCAAAGCATCTATAGGATAGTAATATGAAATGAAAAAATGCACTGTATTGCGTTTAGAATGAACTACAGTAACCAGTTGTTGGTTCTGCAACGGTGTCTCCTTGTGTAAAACAACGAGGGATTGTGGGTAGATGTGACGGACAGGCAAGAATTCCAGGTTAAATACCTGTTGTGAGTCACAGGTTCAGGCACATCTTCAGTGGATCAGCGTTTACACGGCTATGCTGACCATTCAAGTGTTAACATCACACTTTACCTTCTGCTTATGTCTGTGTGCATTTTCTCGGATTTATCAAATTTTTATTGTAATATACAGTACAGTACACTATTGTAATTTGAATTAATCAAAAGAGATCCTTTCTGAGAAACTGAAGGCCGATGCACTTCTTCTCAAGCCTCAAAATCAGATAAGTCAGCCGTGTGAAGAGCAAGCGCACACACACACACACACACACACACACACACACACACACACACACACACACAAAAACACACACAAACACCAGATTATGTTAATTAATGTGTCTTCTTAAAACACTTCTGTTTTTCACATGCATTCGTATGCAGTCAAATATAATTTTTTTCACGAAAATACAAAATCTAACTGGATCTTAATGCTTCAAAATCAAGCATGATGGACTCAAAACCATACTGTAATTTCACATTTAATGCACACACAAATATTCTGTGAATTAAGGGGGATCGTTCGTAAAAAATATATATATATTTTATACACATTATACATTTAAGCATATTTTTTTGCAATATTAGCGTAACAAAAATAAAACAGAAAAGTTTTTTGTGCACGAGATACTGTTTCTGAATGTTTAGCGACGAAGAGTGTTTTGTTAAAGTTTGCAATTTGGTCGACTTTGGCAAGCGTATTTTGCATGTGAAATTCAATCAATTTATTCTTCTGAAATTGAATCACACCGCCACAGAAAAAAATATGTCTATGCCAAATAGTCATGTTTTTTTAACCTGTCCTCCATCTTTGTACTATCATGGGCAAGAGTTTTTCCTGAAGAAACTGTGGAGAAAAGCTCTTATCAACAGAAAAGCATCAGCAGTTGCCAACCACTGTTGAACTGACCCCTGTATTTGTAACTATGGTTACAGAATTTGTTCCACGTGGTCATGCGTTCCCATAAAACATATTTTGGCCAGACACCAAATATGGATCAAACATGTTTTTTCACAACCTTTAAGAGACCAATACTTTGTCAACCTGTTCAATCATGCTATAATCTGCACAAAAATATCAATAAATGCTAACTAGAGAAATTGAAAAGTATAAAATACATTTTATATAAATATATTTTGTAGGATGCACTGAAGACAACTGCAAAAGCAAAACGTTTCATTAATTATTTACACTTAAGAATTTATTTTTTTCATCCACAGCAACTTGCACTGCATTTACACATTGAAACGTTATGCTTTCCTTGAGATTCGAGAATTTCAACTAGGCGAGGTTGCATATGCTGACTTATGGGAAAATTATGTGCATGAGGGTCTTAAATGTTAAACCAGTAACTTCAAAAACATTTTCAATTTTAACTGCACGATGAGCCAGATCACAATTACAGTTGGGTTCACTCCAGTGGTTCTAAAACATCTCGACTTTTTAATGCTGTTTACAAATGATCCTCATTTAGTCTGATGTGGATCTGAGGAATTCCACCGAGAACAGTCAGGACGTAATTAGAGAAACACCTCGCATTTCCACGGCAGTTCACAATCTCCACCGCTCTTTAGGATGGTTTGGTGCAATAGTTTCTCCATTTTTCATTTTTTAAATGTAAGGTTTTAATGCATTTGTTTTCTTGAGAAACACACCTTGGCAACTACCCATTACTGTTGATGCTTCAGAAAGAAGGCGTGACTGCACATTTCTCACCAAGCAGCAGTAATCAATTCCTCAAACTCAAGCATGTGACTAGAAAACTCTTCATGAAAACAGACTCCACACTCATCTCACACAAAAACAAATCTCAAATAAAAGAATCATTTGAAACGAAGGCACAAATTCATCATGTTTTTTTTTTTTTTTTTTACTTTAAAATATGTTTTTGCATCTACTTTGAGGCATAATGAATTTTATGAGGATGCAAAAAAATAGCTTTGCCCAGATCTTGAGCATTCCCTCTTTCAAAAATGACAACTGGAAATGGACAGTTAAAATCAACCAAAAAGATACAGAAACAGCATGACTTACCTGTGTTTTTCCAGTTCGTTGTGTGATGACCTGTAATATAAGAGAAAAGAAGGACATAAGTTGTATTTCGCTTTACAAAATTACATGATAATGAATATTAAAAAGTGTAAAAAAGGTATGTGCTGCTTGAATACATGTAAACTGAACTAATTTGCTGTGTAAAATGAATTGATGTCCCACAGACAGCCTTTAGCCTTGTATTGTGTGTGTGATGGTATTCTCCAGCGCTTTCACTGTAAATGCCGGGCTAAAAGCGAGTACTCAATGATGCAGAGGAAACTCACGAAGCTACTATGCATTGCTATTTTAATCCGGAGAATGAGTAGCTTGAAAAGGGAGCAATCACATTCTGTCCAAATATAACAGGCAACTTTAAAAGAAAATGGAATATAAATAGAATGTAAATGTGCATTATGTCATCAAGTACATTCTGTTCANCAAAACCCAAAAAATATCTTGGTGTTTATAACAGAAATGTATGCAAATTTTAAATCAAGAAAAAATTCACAAAAATGTTAAGGTCAACGAAAAAACAACAAAACACAACACCTGCAGGACGAAAAAAAATAACTAAAACACTGTCTCCAAAACACTAATATGTTTTGTTAGCAGCCATTTGTGCAGTCAGAAACAGAGTGTGAAAAGTATGTTTTGGTTGCTTTGGCTGCAAACATAAATGCAAAAATGTCCTGGAAAACTCCGATACACATTTTTTATGCACGGGTACTGATTTCCGTGCACTTGTGGGGGAAGGGCTGCCCATCAGGCCCCTGCTGCTTTGTTTTGACACTGGAAGGAAAGCGGGCTAATAATGCAGCAAAGCAGAGCCAGGGGCCGAAGCTCTCCAGCATCTGACACGGGTCGATTCTCCACCACACCCGATAGTGAGCGAGAGAACCACACCTACTGCTGCCTGCAAAGTGTAGATTGTGCTTTAATTCTCATGTATATAGAGGTCAGCTGAAACTTTTGGCAGAAAGGCTTTTTTGGCCCTCTCATAGATTCACTTGAGTTGCATCTGTAAATCCAGAGGTGCAGGCATATAGCCGTCACTTTAGGACACATTCATGTTGCATGTAACACAACATCTGGAAGGTATTAACAAAGTGTTTAGTTGCGGTTTGCGTACAAAAAAAAGGGTTGAATCACTCAGGTTTTCACTTAGGAAGTTTGATTGAGCACTGATGTCAGAAAGTGACAGCGGCAGAAAGAGAAAGCAGCCGAAGAAAGTTGATGCCTGTACGCGTGGCAATGTTTATACACAGCCAAGCCCAACAACAAAAATGGCGAACACATGTAGATTTAACTTGACACTTAGGAACAAGTTCTTGAACTCAAGCAATAAATAAAAGCCATTTACCTATTGTTCGGTGTTTTTCTTGAAATTGGCGATTTTGCTTTCTTTCCTGAATAGTCGCAATCGTACGGCAAAACAGACGCGTAGCCGTGTTCAGCTTCTAGTGAAACAAAACCAAAACACAATGCAAACATTTAGAGATCCACACACGATTTATGCAAGAAAGGAATAACGAAGCTCTTTCCAACGATTCGGTGTAAACAAACACCCCCTTCCCTCGACCATGTCCGACTGAAATTGAAATACAGTATTTCAGAAAATGTCTGAAGATCGACACATAAGCATATGTCCAAAAATATAAACGACTAGAGCATTAATAATGAATAACGTATCGTGACATAAAGTGGATTTGTGCTATGGGGCTTCGGCGAAACCTCATTTGATCAGCCGGCAGGTTTGCTGGACATCACGCTCACCGCAACTCTCAAACATCGTGAGTTTATTTAGTTAAATAACAATAAAATAACAAAAATATTGCTTTCTATACCTCTGTCTCTTCTTTCCAAATACTCTGCCGCCTCAAGAAGAAGAAGAAGAGAATTAAGTTCCATCCTTGTGAAATATCAAGACTAAAAAAATATCCAAAACGGCACGTAGGCAGACACGGAGGAATGGTGTAAATAAGGCAGGTAAGAAAACAAAAAAAAACGAGCAAATAAACAAAAAAGTAATGACCCTCGATATGAACGGCTTGATTCTGAGTCGCAGAGACTCCTAACAGAAATTAATGCAGACTGCACGTAAACTAAAATCTGGAGATTGACAGACGTCAATGTCGACCAATCAAACACCGACAAAGTATAAAAGGCGGGACCTCAGTGACTTTGTATCCAATCTGGTTTTGCACGGAGAAGTTCACAGGAAAGATGTTGACACATCGCGAACTGTCATATGATTGGTTAGTCAGTGATAGTAACAAGGTTGAAGCCATGCCCCAGCAACAGTACGTGTGACTCAGCCCCTTAATCGATCATTGGTCAGACCAACATGTTTCTAGATTTTGGTTGGCTAAGAAAATTGTGGGCGTGCCATAGCGTAACCTGGTTTACTGGTCTATGCTGGCAATGGCATAGTTGTCTCTGGAAGAAGTCAGAGAGAGGAAATGAGTAGTTGTACTGTATGTAAAGTTTTGATCACAGAGTGAACGACAGTATGTTTATAATGTATACATAGAGTTACTCTCGAACGATTTAAAGGTTATGAAGCAAATTTTCAGCTCTATTTTGGCATTACACGAGGCGAAAAAAGTTCCCAGATACCCCGTCGACTTGTAGGGTGCGGTCGCCTCTTGAGATCTCATTCATTCGGGTTGTTTTCATATCCACTCTAATGCTTTTTATGAACAGGTCGATGTAAAGCGGCTTACAAGAGTCAAATTGTCGTGTCCTCATACGTTGATGTTTTACATTAAGCAGTTTAAGAAAAAAAAAACCTTTCCGTCTAATGTGGAAATCGCAATAGGGAGTTTTCATAATCCCATCCCCGTTGCAATACATTATATAAAATACGATCCCAAAGAATTTGCAGCAAGATTCGATGAAGTCATTCTCCCTCTTTTGCCATTTCATTATTGACGATCATGTTATTTAGCATAATCACGTGGAGATGCTTTTCACAATCATTGGAATGTGGCGTCATACTTTGAAAACAAACCTCATTTGTTAAAAATTGGTTTAGAATGGAATGATTCTCAATTATAATCGATGATTGTTGCAATTGAGGCCAAACCTCTAAATGTACTTGCTGATTTGGATGACCTGTGAGAGAAAACATGCAAAACAAGCAATTATGTACTAAATGAAGTCTTCACGTTTGTTCAGCACATGATTTGATAATTCACTTTTGCACAGAATTATTTGATTACGAGAGTAAAAGTCACCCACTTGCCCATGTTTACCACTTGGTCTTGCAGGGAGAAAGATTTATACTGCATGGGTCTGAAACTGGCCTTAGCATCACCAGAGAACAATAAAAACGTGCAATATCACAAGGTCAATCTTTCAAATCAGAGAAAAGGGAAAGTAAACACCTCCGTGTTCCTGAACTGAGTAGCTAGAGAGAAAAGACTAGAGTGGTGGGCCCGAAACTGAAATTGCTGACCTGCGCTCACTCTGACAAAAAAAAGGAAAGAAAGGAAAAAAAAGAAAAAATGCAGCTGTTTCTAATTGGTAACTCAGCACCGACTGCTGACCTACATTCAGTTTGAGATTCTGAACTCAGCAGAGGAGAGAGAGAGAAAAAAAAACATGCACGAGAGGGCGCACACAGAGAAAGAGAAGGACAGTGAGACACAAAGGAAGAGTGAGAAGAAAATAACTTGGGAAAAACAGTGTGAGCTGCTGAAAACATTATCTGATAGTCAAGGACGCCCAAATTCACCTAAATCGTTCAAGATTAGACATACATTTTTGACGATTTACAGCATTACAGCATTAATCAGGCATGAGAATTCGCACGCACACACACAGCCGTTTAAAGTAGCCTTATTGTATGAAGCCATATACTTGCATAAATTAATAATGTACTAGTGAATGGCAGTCAATGACAATAAAAAGAAAAGCAAAATAAGCCGTTTCTCACACAAGGCAAAGGAGAAAAAATTGAGTTACTTATTTAGACACTCTTTTATGATTCATTATATTATTGTAGGTTATATCTTTGCTTTTGTGTGTGTTTTTAATCTCTATCCATATACATAACTACAGAATATACTATTTTAGTATAATACAAAAACTCAATATCATAAATAAAATATGGAATGAGATTCAGCAAGACTTCCAGCAAATATCAAATTATTAAAATATTTTGTTCAGAAGTGTTATACTGACATCTAGTGGTACGAGTGATACAGACTCTTAAAACTGTGCGTATCACGACATCTATGTTGTAAGATTTTACATGGCCCCTTTAGTGTGTGTGTGTGTGTGTGTGTGTGTGTGTGTGTGTGTGTGTGTGTGTGTGTGT
>SOMO01000022.1:308320-321965 GCA_028128575.1 Paedocypris carbunculus | reverse complement strand
GTTGATTGTGTTATAGTTTTTCTACAACTCTACTTAATTTATACATACATATTGCCATTTGTCTGACTGAAGAGATAATGTTTTTTGTAGAAAGTTCTAAAACTCTAAGAGTGAATTTATAATTCAAGTGGGATAAAATAATAATTCTTGCGGCTGGACTTCCTGGAAGACTTATTTCAAGTCTAGAAGGTCATTTATGATCCTGTAAATACAAACAATCCTGCTTTGGTTCTCAGGATCAAACCGTCCTATTGTGAAATGCAGCTGTGGACTGAAGTCTAAAAATAACTCAAGATAATCTGAGAAAGTATTGCTTGTGATCTTCAGAATTCTTAAGACTAAAATGTCTAATCTGAAATTGCTTTTATTCAAAAAACATTGATTGTTTTTTTGCTTCCTTCCTCCACACTCCACCAATTTGTCTTTCTCTTCATTCTCCCTGTCTTACTCTCTCTCTATTTCTTTCTTTTACATTTTCTCTGTCCCTTTCTTATGCCCCCCTCACTCACCAATTGTTTGTCCATCTTTCATGTGTTATTTCACATCCCATCTCTCTCTAATCTGAAATTGTATCTCTCACACTCTTTCACTCATTCTCTTTTTTATCTCTCATTCACTTTCTTCGTCTCATGTATTTGCTCATCTTCTGTCAAATCTGTCTCTCGCTCTCACTTGACGTTTTTCTTTTAGTTCTTTTGATTTGTCTCTTTCTTGTCTTTTCACTGTCGTCCATCTTTTTTCCCTCTCTTTTTTAATCTCTCTCTCTCTCTCTCTTTCTCTCTCTCTCTCTCTTTATCTCCATCCTTCTATAGGTCTTCTTCTTGTTTAGTCGTTCTACATGACGACCTGCCTTGAGGAATCCTAACAAATGACCCTCTTTATTGACCTCCATTGACTTTACTGGAAATGCAGAGGAGAGAAATGGATTTTCCCCCCTCTCTGCGTCCCTCCAGTTTTCGCCAGTGTGCCTGGATACAGACGAATCCACACGTATTGAAGAAGCCAGATTGATAAAGCAGCTTGTGGATAGAAGTCATATGCTCATGTTAAACCAAAATCCCTTACAACCAATGATTTGCTGTCCGGTTTTGACCACTGAAACAATTCCTGCGCACTGGAACGGATTGCGTCGCCCCCCGGCAGCTGGGTTCTAATGTTTTCCAATACATAGACTAACCAGACAGCGCTTGAGTAAGTGACTGGTACGTAAGTGACCAGACCTCAACCTCATGGCATGGGTCAAACTGTTTAAAAAGCCTGGAGGCAGCATGGCTGGAGTGGGACCCGTGAGCGGGAGCGGCCTGGGCAAGTCTTACCAGCCGGGCAGCATGATCTCTCTTGCCCTCACCAAGGGTCTCCTGAACGAACCTGGACAAAACAGCTGTTTCCTCAACAGTGCTGTACAGGTGAGTCAACTTTGTCTATTTATTCTTCCATCTAACTGTGTATCCCACCTTCCACCCATCTCTTTATTAGTCCATTCATCTACCAATCTATTCATCTGCACTTCCATCCTTCCATCTGTCCTTGCTTATCCACCCATCTTTTCATTTGTCTATCTATTCATCCATTCATCCATACATGCATCCAACAATCCATTTATTAATTCATGCTGCTATCTATGTATCTATCTATTCATTTAGTAATCTATCTATCTGCCTATGCACCCATTCATTTTTCTATTCACTTATCAATCATCCATACATTTATCAATATGTCTATTTTATTTTCCCATCCGTCCCGAAGTATTAAAATCAATGCAATACATATTATTCACGTGAACTCATATCTAAAGAAAGACAATCTGAGATTTTACGTTTTGTTTTTTTAAACCTAAAATTCTAGGTTCTTTGGCAGCTTGACATCTTCAGAAGGAGCTTAAGACAGTTGTCTGGTCATTTCTGCCTGGGTGATGCCTGCATATTCTGTGCTTTAAAGGTACAAATTCACAACAAAAGGTGTACTATATGTTTCAACATTGATGATAACATTCTTTGGTGCAATGAGCATCTCCCATAACCAAATGTGCAGTAAATTTTGCATTAGATCAGTCTTGATTGTATTTTAAGGTAAATAATCTGCATTGTTTGTGTTGTTTGCACTGAATCCTGAGCGTCTGCGATTGGCTCATTCATTTCTGCAGAGCATCTTCTGTCAGTTCCAGCAGAGTCGAGAGCGAGCTCTGCCGTCAGACACGCTACGTCACGCGCTGGCTGAGACCTTTAAAGATGAACGTCGCTTCCAGCTGGGCCTCATGGACGATGCTGCAGAGTGTTTCGTATGGAGAATTTCATCGTAGATTATATCTGTCCCCTTCTGACACCACTTTGCTTGGTTACTGTGGTGACTTTTCTTCCCTTCAATCTGTAGAGAGATAGAAAGAGGAATACATAGATAGATTGATGCTCCAAAATGAAACCTATTGAATAAGTGCGACAAAACTCCTATTCCTTAAAAAAGTAAATACAACCCAGAACACTGTGTCGGTGTTTCTGTATGTTTTGTGAACAGACAATGATAATTTAATAAATAATATGTTTATTTTAGTTGTACTGAATCTACACATATATACAATTCTGAAAAAAAAAAAAAACATAAAAGGCTGACCAAAGCAAAGGCTTTTAGAGCAATAAATTAAATGTAATTGTTTCCCAGAAAAGCATGATACAGATGCATATTCAACTAAGTGATTGGAACAATTGGGGAATTCGTAAATAATGCATAATTGCAGATATGGTTATGCATATAAATTAATAGATGTTGGAGTTTATACATATGTAAATGTGGGTAGGATTAATAAATAATTAGATGAAAAGGGGTTAGAAATATGAATTGTGGATCCGTAGTATAATCTTTTTGAAAAATCTCTCTCCTTTTGTACAAAATTTCTTGTAATACATTTCTAATGTTAATGTCTTTTTTGAAGTCATTTTAATGTTGCTAAGAATAGGCAGATTAATCTTATTTAAAAATAGAATGGAAGAACAAGTCTTCCACTAAAAATAAATACATTTTTGTTCATTACCGATTATTACTGTTTTATGTCTTGTTTTTGTTTTTTGGGAGACAGGAGAACATTCTGGAAAGGATTCACCTGCATCTTGTTTCTGACTCGGCCACTGAAATCTGCACATCTAAATCATGCATCACCCATCAGAAGTTTGCCATGACCCTTTATGAGCAGGTAATTTTTATTTATGCATTAATTTATTTTAATTTAGTTGTGACATGAATTACAAAAAATGACGTACTTGTATATGATGGTGGAGGGACGTACAGTCCTCAAACAATGAGTAAATAATACAGTTATTTCATGGATTCTAACCAGTCTTTGTGCATTTCCTAGTTTGTTTGCCGTAGTTGTGGAGCTTCATCCGACCCGCTTCCCTTCACTGAGCTTGTGCACTACGTGTCTTCCACGGCCCTCTGGTGAGTCTGAAGGTCTGGAGATAGTTCCACGAAGAGAAGATCCTCATTATGTAGGCTCTTCAGCAGATATGATCTTGTTGTGATCTGTTCGCTTTTATCATCAGTCAACAAGTGGAGCGAATATTGGAGAAGACAGACAGGCTTCGTTCTGACATGTTTGGTGAACTCCTGCAAGCGGCCAACACCATTGGAGATCTTCGAAACTGCCCCGTAAATATACATACAGTTTATACTTTATAGTGTTTTAAAAGCTATATATACAAAAACATATTTACTGTTAAATTAAGTATATTTTGCTTCCGAAAGAAAGATGTCTGGCTTTTTGGTCAGATACAGCCATGCTGTCTTAAAATATAAATAAAACCCAATACTGGTGAATAAAGCCGATGTGACTAAATTCGCAAGCGTGATACTCATTTATGTATGTTGTGAATCATTCATGACTCTTGTCTTGTCATTTATAACACATTCAAGAAAATGTTGATGACAACGTTACTCAAGACATTAATTATTCGAGATTTATGACATCGTTTGTAGGTGGGGCCAGGTTTCTGTGAATACTGTAACTGCTAGGTTTAGGACTGATATTCTGACATTGCTACAATAATTATTAATGTACAGAAAAAGTGATGTTTTTAAGACAAGAATGAATGCTAAAACAACAACAGTTTACACTTTTCACCTACAGTTTTGTCTGAACTCTGAAAAAATCATCGTGATCGGTTTAACCTCTCGTTTTTGTATCCCCTCTGTGAATCTTCTCGTATGCGGCAGTTTGCAGTCTGTTTGAGCTGATTCATGCTGTTTTTTTTGCAGAGTAACTGCGGGCAGAGTATCAAGATTCGCCGTGTGCTGATGAACTGTCCCGAGATTGTCACTATTGGATTTGTATGGGACACAGAACAGTCGGACCTCACTGAAGATGTCATTCGCTCTCTGGGGCCACACCTCAACCTCTCAGGGGTGAGAAGTAAACAATAATTAACCAATACTCTTCATGAGAAATTATAAGATTGACAGGAAATTTGTGAAAATTGGAAAAGTTGTACTTGACTTGTAGCATAATTTGTAGGACACTCCACGTCTTTATGTGCGAAAAAATAAATACCAAGGTAAATTGAATCCAGCATGCTCTTTTTACCAATCTGCATATGCAAACGCGCCCGTTAAATGTCACATGGACGTGTGCAAGCTAGTGATGCTAAAGTCAGGATTCGTTCGCCAAACCTCGCTTTCCTCTTCAGCAGTCAGATGAGAGCCACGGGCCAATGTCACATAGAGTCTGGGTGACTACACAAGAGAAGACATCATGACTTCAACCCCAATTACAGTGGCTTTATCATCTTCTATCAATTTGCAGAAATAAATTATTTTTCTTGTTTCATTCTCAAACTGTTGTAAGAGGCAAAACAATGATAGAGAATTTCTATATTGTTTCTGAGAAAACAAGTGTTTTATTGTGTATTCTCTTCAGCTCTCTTTACATTTATATTACTTTAATGCATTTAGCAAGTAGCAAATATCAAAAGATTAGAGTGATGAAATGTAAGTCACTTTGGATGAAAGCATTTGCTAAATGCATAAAAAGGCAAATGCATTACTATATTATCATAAATAATTCTTGGGTTATATAGCCAAATTTGTAATTGTTGGTGGATAACAAATACTGTATATACTTACACGTGTAGATTTATATAAAATCACTCAAACACTGCTTCACTTTGTTTCCAGCTCTTCTATAGAGTAACTGATGAAAATGCCAAGAAAAAAGATCTTCACCTTGTGGGAATGATCTGCTACTCCAGCCGACATTATCTGGCCTTTGCCTTCCACAGCAAGTCTTCCAAATGGATATTTTTTGATGATGCAACTGTAAAAGAGGTGATTTTTCAAATACTGTATTTAGCTATGAATACATTTTTTGTTTTAAACCCACTGTCAAAGCTCTAGATTACATTTTTTTAAATAGCTGCTCTATGTCACTAATGTAGGCAATAATTGTGGCAGCAAAATAGCTTTGTGTGTGTGTGTGTGTGTGTGTGTGTGTGTGTGTGTGTGCGCGCATGTGTGTTTACGTTTTTCATATAATTGTATGGACTGCAGTTTTTTTTTCAACTTTTTAAAAATATACAAAAAGGTTAGGCAAGTCTAAGATATTAAGCAATCAGAACTAACCTGCAACTTTAGAAAATATTAGAAATACCTTTGCAAACTTGAATAACAGCAAAAAAAAAATGTAAATGCTATATTCATACAACTTTACTGACCATTGCAACAATCCAATAGATTGGCTCCAAGTGGAAAGATGTGGCGTCTAAATGCATCCGGGGTCACTTCCAGCCTCTCCTTTTGTTCTATGCCAACCCTGAGGGCACTGCGGTGTCCAATGAGGACGCACCCAGACAGACCACCATGTGGTCCCGTTACACCTCCCCCCTCAATGGAAAAGGGACAGGTAAGGCTTGACTACCAGCAGACGTAATCCACATATTCACTATGCAACACCGGTCTTGAGCTGAAGCCCGTTTTACAGAGGCACACATTTGTCGGGCGGATGAGTTGATTTCTGCACGGGTTTCTGAACTCAGGCCGAGGACAGGGATTATCACCCACGCTCTCTCTCTCACTCTCTCTGTACTTTCATTTTATCTCTCGCTCACTGTCGCTCCTAATCCTTTCCCTCTGGCCTCTGCACTGCGCCGCTATCTTCTCGTCCCCTTCTCACCAAATTTTCCCTGCACTCTCGTTGTCATCTGATTGCTGTGCTAAATGGACATTCTCCCCTGGCTGTCATGCTCACAGGCCTCTGATGGAATGGGAAAGCGCTCTTGTTTCCCCATGATTATCTGTAAGTAGCTCTGGTAATATGTTCACTTTGTTCGTGTCGCTTTTGGGTTTTATTTCTGGACGGGAATTCCGCTTGTTTCATTTGTGTTTTATTCTTTTTAGATTCATTCGCAATTGTAAAGAGAAAGGTGCTTTCAGAATATTGCATTTCAAATCTTGTGCGGAATGTTACTCTTATTTTTTGTACTTTTACAATTTTTTTTTTTATTTTTTTTTATTTTACACTTTTAATGGCAGCTTTTGATAAAAGTTAGCTTGTTTAATAAATGCGTCAAATTATATAATCTGACATGAGTCTTTTTTTTTTCTCATTGTGGTCATATTTAATTACCTTAGTCGCTGAGATGTATGATTGCTGTGACATTTGTTGAAGTCTTGGTTAATCTTGGTTCGTTTGACTAGTTTGTGCACCGCCACGACCATTTTGCTCTTGATCTGCCGGTCAGGCCGTAATCCATGCTTGTTTTTTTCCCTGGCGAACATCTGGGACGCTCACTGCGTGTCCTATATAAACACATAATAAGCAAGTTTGTCCTCTCTTTCCCATTCTGCCTCTTTTTAAACCTCCTTTTGTTTACTTTCTATCAGAACACTATTTTTCTCTATGTAGGTTCCCATTTTAGAGGTCAATCAAGGTCATGCACACATTTGTAATTCTTTAAAACCTGTTTCATGGAACGCTTTGCTCTATAGGAATAACTCATGAAAAGGATTATTCATTATATGATTTTTACTTTATATTAAAAGAGAAATGAAAATGCAAAGTTTCAGGCAGATGTGAAAAAAGACCAATGTGAGGCTGTGAAAGACCGTTTCCTGTCATGTGTTGTTCAAGAAGCAAAAATAAACGGGCAAATTTGAGGATCATAACCTCAGTGGAGAGATAAGAAATCCAAGACGTTCCGCAGATGAAAGACACATTGAGCTTATCACCAGCAGTGCCATCAGCTCTGAACAGGCAGAAGCTAGTGGGACCCAGGTACATTCATCTACTGTCCAGAGAAGTCGTTTTGAAGGAAAAATGCACGCAAACGCTATACCTCAGACAAAGCCAAGCAATGCAAAAAATATTGGAATATGGAAGCAGAAACATCCTCAAAGCTTGTTTTATAGATATATGGATGGATGAACTGATAAACGAACATCACAGAGTGTGTCTGGAATTACAGAGAGACAGAAGGAGGTGAGAAACACTCTGTCCACGAAAGATCTGGTGTTAGTTTTCCAAGATGTTTGGACAATCCACTAGCTGAGTTCTGTTCTTTTTGCCTCGACAGTTTGCCTCGAAAATGTTTGCGTTTGTTTTGGCACTGCATTTTGTTCATTTTTGAAAACATATTTAACCCGTCTATTATTGAAACTTGTTTTTTTCTGGGCATTTTTTCAGACCTGCCTAAAACTTTAGCTCAGTGCTGTATGAGTTTATTTAATTAACTCTAATTCTCTCTGTTTGTCTTGTCTATCTGTCTATTCATCTCTTTCTCTCCATATTACTGCATCTCACTGTCACTTCTTCTCTGCTTATCCTCACTCCGTTCATCTATTTTTCCTTTGGTCTCATTCTCGATCACACACACACACTCTCTCTCTCTCTCTCTCTCACTTTCTTTCTCAGACTCTAAGAAACTAGACAGTGTGCGAGACATGAGTGCAGGTCCCCAGCGGGCGAATCAGGGATCCCTCAAAACCACCATGCAGTCTTCAGCTAGTCGACGTAGGTTCTCAAGGCACTGTATTTGAAGAATGCTGACATGACACCAGAGTGAGCGTCTTTTGAAATATTGATCGTTTTTCATGTCCCAGTTAAAGTGCTTCCAGATAGTCCCTGCAGATTCCGAGAGTCTTCCAGAGAATTTTCTCATCGGGGAGGAGGACAGAGAAGAGACAGCGACAGGAGCTACAGGAGATCAGACTCTCTTCAGCACAAAGGTACGTACAGCATATATGTCTCGTATTTCCAAATGATTATGTGTATTATTTCAATTCAGTGCATTTAGCTCATATATTACATATTTATACAAACATAAAAAGCATCTTTACTTATTCTGCATGTGTTCACCTTGCTTTTGTAAGCTGTTGAAGCTCATGGACGCTTGTGTGCTCAAACTAGGAGCATGCATCATTCATGAGATGTCATCATCCACTAGCAGAACAGACCAGACATTCAAAACCCGTTGACCCTTTCAGCAGAAGCTGAATAAAGATTGGCTCTTCGCCCTATGCAATCTTAAAGCTTTACACACAACCACTTCTTATACGGAGACACGAAACAAACATGCAATCTGATTATGATTTCTTCCGTCTTGTAAACCCTTAAAGACGTCTCGCTTTTTGCATGAACGCCATAACAGTGATTTTTCTAACGAGTGAATCTTGAAAGATTGAAATACATTGAAAAACTAGTTTAGAGAACGGGCCAACTTCCAGTATAATAGAAACCCATCTGTCCTGTGCTGAAGACTGTCTGTTCACTTTAAAACCAACCAAACCTAAACGATTATGTCTTGTCCTAACTAAATGCAATTTATTTGAACACATTTTTTTAAGATTTAGTTCTTTATATTTTTGTATATACATGAACATAACATGCTGCTTGGACTCTTCCTCGTTTCATCTTTGTTGTATTATTCCATAATTATCCATAAATATTTTTAGTTTCCTTGAAAATTAGACAAACACTAGACTTATAAAAAGTTTAAAATTGGCTTTCTGACACTAGGGGGCGCTCTTTCTGTTTTTGGTCTAGACCTTATACTGTATTTATTTCAGCTTCAACTAACAGTTGTTCAATGTTGTCATCATGTTTTTAAATTGTTCCAGACTTGCATAGAATAATATAATGTAATAATTACAGAAACTTTCAGTTTGTAAAAAGCTGAATTTGTGCTACCCCTGAAATGTGTGTAGTGAAGGTAAATCCCATTGCATGAAATGAGTGTGAAAATACATTTATTAAAAAATGTAAATCTCAAATCAATTTCACTATTACACATTTGAATAAATTAATGATACGTTTTGTTTAAAGCACTTTCAGTGAAATAACAATACCTCAGCATCAGTTGAAACATCAAAAAAGAGAGAATAACAGCATTTTTTCTTGTGCTGATGTTCTGCCCCCTTTTCGAGAACCACTGCATTAAAATAGTTGTTAAAATAAGTCCTCTTTTCCTCTTGTTGTGTTGTAGATATGGCACATCCTCGATCATCTTCACCCCCGGAGAACGGCCCTCGGCCTCATATGGACCAGAGACCACGAACTCTCCCCTCACGAGTCTCTCGTCCTGAACATTCTACCTTTCCACCTCACACTTCCTCACAGGAATCACGCTCAAACCCAGGAATAAGCCCTCGTCCCAGCGCTCACACGACCAGTCTTGCTGAGCGCGGGAAGTCGTCCAAGCCATCGTGGAAACCAGTGCGAGAGGTTTTGAATGTAGACAGTGTGCTGAGTGAACTGGAGCGGCGGCAGCATCAGCATCAGCATCAGCAGCAGCAGCGTGGGAGTCCGCGGTGCGTCCGCTGCTTCGGCCACGATAGAGCGCTGATGAAAGAGAAGCAGAAGGGTCTTATGACCATTTATGAAGATGACTCGAGGTTGGAGACAGAAAGCCAAAGTTCGCAGGAATCTCAGCGGCAGCTGACCTCAACCAGGTGTAAAGAGGGAGCAAATGCTCCACAGCGAACTGATAACTGGACGATCCAGCGGACTGAGTCTGGCTATGAGAGCAGTGATAGGCTGAGCAGTGGCTCCACCAATCCTGATTCACCGGGTGTGGAGAACTTGACCGGCAAAGACCTCAGGCATAGTCAAGACACGCAGTACTTCAGGTGAGAGAAAGTGCCCGTAAGAGTGGATATGCGTGTGGACTTATGATTCGAAAGGTGTTTCTTTCTTCAGGAATCAAGGCCATAAAAATCAAGGTGAAATGCAGGAAGCGTGTCCTCCGCTGTACCATAGTAAGTATTATGTAAAGTCAGTGTCATATTCGCACCATAACATCTCTGTAATACTGCGACTCGTGGCATGGTGGTGCAGTGGGTAGTGTGTGAAATCGAGGTGAGCTGTGGTCGTTCTGTGTGGAGCTTGCATGTTCTCCTCGTGCTTGTGTGGGTTTTCTCTCGGTCTCCGGTTTCCTCTCATGGAACAACATGTGTTGAGGTGATTTTGAACAATGAAAAAAAATGCCCGGATTTGAGTGCAGGACTGTTGGGCTGCCGCTATTCTGTCTGGCAGTTGGTGTGTGTTGTATTGCTGTAAGACGACCTTGAGAGTCTTGAAAGGTGGCATACAAATTGTATTCATTATTATTATCTTGGTTAAATTGCATTTAGTTTCATTATCATTTACTCGGTCAATAGATTTTTGTGGATGGCTCACGTGACTATGAATTTGATACGTTTTAAAGCTGAACTTAAGTGTGTTTTGTAATCCTAGAAAGAAAAAGATTTTAAAATAGTTGTTTACTAACTACTGTGCGCCTTACTATTTTTCCTAGTCCTTAATAATATCTTAAAATATACTATTATAAACCTTGGAAATATGCTAGTTAATCTCAGCCAATTCTTTCTAAACTAAAACCATTAATTGCACACAAAATGGGAGGATGGCTTTTTTTTGCATTTTATAGCGGGAAAAATGTCTAGCCATTTATTTTTGATACTGTATCTAGATCATTTTATATTTAACCATTATACTCTTTCTCCATCTCTGTCACATCTCACTTTCATCGCTACCGAAAAAGTCAGACATTGCAAACTATTTGGTTTTCCCCTCTAGTAAAGGGATGAAAAGGCACAGCGATGAAGCAAGCTGTTGGGTCTTATGCTGTCTAATCATTCTACTGGGACAAACTATCTTGCTTTCCCAGAACTCCTGGAATTCTTAAAGCCTTCTGGGAAAAAAACAGGAACAGCAGAGGCTTATGGCAACGGATAATGAGTAAATGACTGTGATGGAGATGAAACGTGTCCCGGTCTGATTTAGAGTTTTGTGATGTCTGTTCTCTTGTGACATTTAGGTTCCCAGCATGCACTGCAGTATGAATAACTGATGCCCTCTTTCATATTCAATTCACTGAAATGGCACCGTTTATCTTGGTGATGGTGGTGGTTGTTTATGCTGTGTGAGAAGTGATCAGTCATGCTCTGGATCTTGTAACTTCCGGGTCAATTTGGCTGTTGTGAAGCTTTGAGCATGTGTGGCGTCCTGCGGCTTTATCTTCACGTGGATCTCAGCAGGTTGGCAGGAAAGAGACAGAGAGTCTATTTATAGATGAGTCAGAAGGAAGTGTCCTAGAGAGAGAGAGAGGTAGTGTGTGTGTGTTAGCCTTCCAGGCTTATCCTCTTCTACACACCCTAAGTTCTATCTCGATTTTTGTCCATCAGTTCTGTTGTTAAAAGTTCTATTTCTGTGTTTAGGTAAACATTTGGTTAAAATTCAGGGAAAGAGCTCAGAACATCTTCTAAAGGGCAGCCCAAGTTCAAGGTATTTACAGACTAAACATGTGCAGGGTTAATCTGTCTGTGCAGGAAATAAAGTATAACTGCCTGTCTTTCCATCTTTCTATTTGTCTGTTCCCTTTTCATCTGTCTCTATCTACGTAACTGTCTATTCATCATATGTTTTTTGTTCCTCTGTCATGTGTCTGTCTGTCTGTATGTCTGTCTATTTATCGATTCAACCATCCAAATGTCTGTCTGTTTGTCAGTCTGCCTGTTTCTCCATCTGTATATATCTGTCATGTCTGTGTCCGTCTTTCCTTTCGTCTATTTATCGATTCAAGCATCCACATGTCTGTCTATTTGACACTCTGTCTATCCCTCTATCTGTCTATTTGCCTGTCTGTCTGTCCGTCCATCCCTTCTANTCATTGGTCACTGCATCTCATCTTCATCCTGTTAAGTAGTTTCCTACTCGCACATTACACAAAACTACAGCGTCTCTTCAGCACATGATTGTTGCTTTCTTCCTGGTTAATTATTTTCTAGTTTTATGCTGAGGGATTGAAACAAGCCTGGTCATTTTGGATTTATATCTGTGTCAGTTTGCTGACATGTATAAAATATAGTGTTTCTTGACACTTTTTTTTCTCTCTATTTTCTGTGTGTAACAATGTGATGAATCAGGATTGATCACTTTGTCACAAGCACAATTAAATGATTCATTCAAAAGTAGTGTGTTAAATATTTCAATCAATGCCCAGTTAAAAAAAAAAAAAAAAGAATGCTACACGTGTATGTATAACAGCCAATTTGCCGCAAACGCTCAAGACTAACGGGAGNTGTTGTGACTCTACTTTGCGGATTTTCACCTATCGCGGTCGGGCTTGGAACGTATCTACCGCGATAAACGAGGGATTACTGTACATGTATTTATGTCTAAACTGGTTTTTCTAAGTTACATACGATTTTTATTACATTAAAATATTTAAAGGGTTTCATTAGCTTGTGCGTACTTCATAGTATATCATTGTGAATATAATATGTGTTCGCACCTTAAATTTTTTTTCATGAATTTACCTTTTCACAAAGCTATTCAAAGTACAAATGGCTTCACATGTAATCAGAATGTAATGTTTTTCCCAGTAGAAGAAAGATGAGATACTCATCCTGCACTGGCAGGAAAGGAGGGAATGCAGAGAAAGACCCATCTGCCGTGCCACCCGAGCAACAGGAAGTCTCCATGCACTGGCACCACAGTCCAGAAAGCCCTCTGCTCCGGCGCCTGAGCAAGATCAGCAGCTCGGAGTGCAACAGCTCAGACGAGCTGACCAACACTCTCTCCGAGCCGGAGGACAGTGCGTATCGCTCCAGCACCAGCGAGATCACTCCACGCGAGTCCCCGGCTCTGAATCACACCAGTTACCTGAGAGATGACACCACCGTAGCCGCCACTCACCCCAAACATGCACACCGACCAATCGAAATCAAGACCCCTCCGTTCCGGCCCAAAACCCTTCAGGAACCCACGCAGAGCGGATCCAGAACCTCTAGCCGCGGCATTTCCTCTTCACATGCCATCACAGCTCATCGGAGAGTGGAGCTCAACGGCACCTCGGATATGAGCTCAAAATCTGGCTCTGATCAGGAACACGTGGAGCCGGGGTGCTGTGAGCCAGAAGAAAGAGCCTGTGTGTGGGAAAAGCCCTCTGTCTTGGTCTCTCCTGGATCAGGAGTGGCACTGACCACTTATTTCTCTGTGGACAACTGCATGACGGACACGTACAGACTCAAGTACCACCACCAGAGGCCGCTGGTGCTCTCCCTGCCCGAGAGTAGAGGAGCAGTGAAGGACCCGAAAGAGGCGGCACACTCCAGCCAATCAGAGCGTGCCAAGGCTAAACTGGACTCAGGTGTGTTTGCAGATCAT
>SOMO01000022.1:271562-290073 GCA_028128575.1 Paedocypris carbunculus | reverse complement strand
ATTACATACATACATACATACATCTTGTGGATTTTACAAAAATTTCACAATAAAAATATTACCCAGTAACAGTTTGTACAAATTAAAATAGCTCAAATAAGTCTAAGACTACATGATCTAATTGCTTTGTCCGACGATAAGCTGGGAATTTATCATTAGAGGCATGAAAAGGTCTCTTTTATCGGCATTTGGTGCCACAGTTTCCATGGCACAGGACTTCATCACTCTGCCATTTAAAAATGTGCTCATCTGAAAACAAGATCTGTCATTAAAATCCCTCCAAACACCAATCTCGATAAGCACAAGGGGGAAATCGTCCCCTGAAATGGGCTTCTATCAGGTGAAAGCAGGAGAAACATCCCTAATTACCCTGCGCTGATTAGATGAATCATGTTGAGCTTTTTATGCGTCCAATCAGAGTGATTCCTGAAGCCGTTTGATGTCAAGCTGCTACAAAAACACAAACCTCCATCCATGATGCTGACATTTGAAATTCAGCATCCGAAACGCTGCCAACGTAGGGGATTTTTCCTCACTCGGTTGGTCTTAGCTAAGCAAAACAATACAAACTGCAGTTTGGCACATAATGTATTAGAATCAGCATTTCGATACACTGTAAAATACTGAAGACCTTTAAGGAGGAGCAAAAACCACGAAAAAATTACCTTTTCAGGCCCATGTGTCGCACCCAAGCCAAGCTGTTTGACCCGCAAAACAAACTGGGTGTTAAGCATGGTCAGAATATCTTGAAAGGTTGCTCGTATCTCCGGTGAGACGATGGCAAAGTGCTCGTCGAACCCAGATCTCCTCTGGCTGTCTTTCCAGCGCCCAAGCCTCCGCCTCAAGCCGTCTCCAATCTGCATCAGGACCATTTCCTGGTCCAGAAGGATATGGAATGGAAAGGTAGAATATAGGAGCGAGAGAGGAATGTCTCCAGACGAGTGTGTCCTCATGGGGCTTGGTGTGAGGGTCCTGCCGTCCCTCACCACCACGGAGTAGAGCAGATGAGGCTGGTGGCTGGCCTGAAGAGCACCACTGTCTTTACCTCCAACATCCATTCGGACCTCCACTCGGGTGCTGTACAGCCAGCACGCCGCGGCCTGTATGATGCCTGAGAAATAGAGTTCGGTGGTAGGCAGGGGGTTGAAGTAATAGACAGTGAGAAGTCCCGGGTCTTTGTCCAGGCAGAGGATGGATGCTTGGTGGATATATCTGCGGACTTCAGGAGTGGGTGGCGTGCTCTGTTTTAACAACACGTCGAAGCTGTTGAGGAAATCGTGCAGAGCTCCCCCCACTACTCTGAGTATATGACCGTCCTCTTTGTAACAGTCCCGGAACACCTCCAGACCCAGGGAAATCTTCAGGGCATCCATGTTAACACCTAAATCAGAGACAAATACAAGGAGTTAAGACTTGTATGAGGAACAGCAAATCTGATTGTTTTGGGAACTCACTACTCACCACTTTTAAGGGAAAAGTTCAGCATGGCTTCGTGGAGTTGTTCCGGGTTCTGCAGTGTGTGAGATGCATCAGAGCTGAAGTGGACGGAATCCATGATCAGAAATCATGTATGTGGTGTGAAAAAATGAATCAGGATGACAAAACTCAAGATATTAGACAAAAAGAGACAGAATTGTGTAAGATCTGTCACAAAACTCGCATCTATTTAAGGGACACATCTGGGCCAGATGTCAAATGCTAACGGGAATGGAAGACCACCTGTTCAACACTGCTAAATACACATAATTCAAACAAATTAATAAACTGAACAATTTTGAAAAATAAATAAATAAATAAATAAATAAATCAAACAGACACAAAGAAGAGTCTAGACACATTAAACAACTGAGAGGAAACTATATAGACTGACAAAAAGAAAAGACAGACTGGAGAAAACAAATATACAATAATTATAAGTACTCTTATATAATATGATATACTAGATTACATGTGTATGTTATTACAATATGTATTATTATTAATAATAGTATTATTATTATTATTATTATTATTATTATTATTATTATTATTATTATTTTACATGTATACATTATATATATATATATGTTTTAAACGTCTTACCAGCTGGTTTCTGAATGCTCTTTCATGACTCTGATAAATGCATGCTGTAATTTCTCGAACTGAAGAAGAAACATTGAAATTAGCCATTAATGCAGACCAAAATCTGCCGCGTGTCATCCATTCTACCTTGCACATTCTCTACAATTTGGGCAGTTTAATGTGCGTTTAAAGCTCAAAGCCAAGGCACAAAAAGCGTTTTCTGGATGCATTCGTACAATCTTTGAACATGCAATATTGATTATGTGTAACGCATGGACACGAAATGGCTTTACCTCCGGGCACACCAGCTTTCGGATGCTCTCGCCCAATGAATGCAGATTAACTTTGCTCCGGCTTGTTTTGCGTTTGGGCAAAATGTTTGTGATTGCGCTCTCCACTTCTCTGGACACAGGTGAAACACTAACTGCTTTGCTTTCCTCGAAATCCACCGGCTCCCCACTTCCAGCGACCATGGAAAACGGACATTCCCCGGTGATCTTGAGGTCCTTCAGTTTAGCGCAAAACATGGTTTGCGTAATAGTCCGCTCCAAAAAAGCAGAAAACACATAACAGTCAATATCCTATGGCACTCCAATTCCTCCGATTCCCAACCAGAGACATTCCACAAAGAAGATGGAAGATCTTGGTCCAGTTCACCCAGCGCGTGCCTTGCGAGCACCGAGCGATTTCAAACTTATCTGCTGCTATTCCGCCTGCCTGCAATATTCATAGTAAATGAGAGGAGCAAATGATGAGCCAATGACCATTAGATATCACCAATCACGAGCGTCATTTGCGTCTCCAGACAACCAATAGGCTGCTTTTGCAGACAGCGCCGATTAAAGATGCATTACGCGCGCGTCTGAATACGCGAGGTTCTTCTGGAGACGCGCATCTTCCAATGGATGCTGTGGTTTATCCTCGCTCGACTCAATACGTGTACTTTTGGTTCCGAGCCGAATACACGGAGTTTAGGCTCTCAACACCGTCAAATGTCCTTCGAACTTCTACTGCCCAGCCACCTCATTGTTTGGACGTGCGATTTGTCATTCGCGACGAACACGCTGGACCCACGCGGAGCCTTCGGGCACCAGATGCCCGGCTGGCCGGTCTCCGGCAAACATAAAATGCCATGTCAGCTCATTATAGGCGCAAATAGATGTTACATAAGCGTCTCAAGGCATTGCAGGTTTTTCCTCCACCATCCTCTTGTCCCCAAAGGCAGTGAGCAGGACTGGCAGGCTAATGAGGCGCATAGAGTTCAGAAGATACGTGCTGCTGCATTCTCAGAGGTTTTTAATCTGAGAAATGCCAAATTAAAAACAAAGAGATTCACAAAAAGAGTCTAGTATCCTTCACCATTACACATTCTGTCACACACACACACACGCACACACACACACACACACACACACACACAAACACACGCACACACACACTCGCACACACACGCGCGCACACGCACGCACGCACTAACACACACACACACACACACACACCTACACCCACACATGCACGCACACACAAACACACATACCATAGATACATATTTTCAAATAAAATATGTATCATGAATGTTTTTTAAACTCAACCAAATAACATTTTTAATTCTTTAAGAAATTTTGCTTTCCTGTGGTTATGTTATAGTGCTTGCAACCATGGATCCCGGGTTAAATCATAGAAAATGTAAAGGGGCTTCAGTGTAGAATGTAATGCAATTGATTTCAGACTAATGAGTCTTATAAATTCATAAATGTATTATAGATGCTATATGTTTGAAGCAAAGGTGAAATGTCATGGCCAAGGAAGTTGGAGCCAGTTGCAGCCAGTTTAAAATCCGGGTTCAGCACATATTTTAGTTTCACTCATGGCGTTTCTTTTTTCTTCTTTTCAATTTCTGACTGTCAGCATGATATTATTTGAATTATGAAGCAAGATAATAAGACACAATTTTGTAATATAATGGCTTAGTTATGTAAAACCTATAGTGCGTAAATTACATAATGGGGGGCAGGTTGAGCAGCTCCAAAGATCATTTTCAAGCATCTAGCACATTTAGGTAGTATTTTGTATAGTTTGTTTGGAGTTTGAGTTACTTGCTTTGGTGTCTACTGGTGTGTGATGGTGTCTGTCACAGTGTTTGCTTCGCATCTCAGTCTCAGGATCAGAGCTCCCAATTTATAGAGCCCAATTCCTAGCTGATTTTTTTTTTCTTACTATTTTTATCCTTGTGCTGATTCTTTAAAGGTTGATGTCAGGTTCTGACAAACTCTGTACATCTTTGGTGCAAAAAAATAAAGTAAAATAAACACAGTGGTATATTTCTCTCTCTCTCTCTCTCTCTCTCTCTCTCTCTCTCTCTCTCTCTCTCTCTCTCTCTCTCCTTCACATATTTCTAGTCTAATATTTCGGATGCCAAAGACTTTGCTGTGGTCATTTGGGGCACATGTCTTGTCTCACAATGCCCACGGAAGTTCAATTCATCACGGCACTCGAGGGAAAACATGGCAGGAGTTAATGAACCCGTGTCAACATGAAATATTGATGCTGATAAAGGATGCTTAAAAAGTCGGAAAGTTCATTAAGTTCATTAATAGTTCTGAACTGTATTATGTCTGTGCTGTGTGTCTATACCCACATACTCTAAGTTGTCTCATAACTAAGCATGTAAAACAGTAACAATACGATATACGAATGATAAAAAACAGAAATTGGTGCATTTTATATGTGTGTATTTATGCATGTACTTGTATATGTGTGTATTTGTGTATTTAATATGTATGTACACAAGGTAAAATCTTTTGGAGTTTTCCAGATGTAGAGAGAAAGAGAGAGGGAGAAGAAGAGAGTGAAAGGGGCGTGAGGAAAGAGACTGATAGATAGATAGATAGATAGATAGATAGATAGATGGATGGATGGATGGATGGATAGAAAGAAAGAAAGAAAGAAAGATAGGTAGGTAGACATGTTGTTCCAATATGTCTGTTCCATTTCCATTGCTGTCTGTTCCATTTCCATTAAATCTAATTTCCCATTATATAGAGATGGTGCATGCAACATTAGGAACATATTGAAGATTCGAAGTCCCCAAACATGCCGATAGTTGTAATGGAAATTTTTGTTTTACCATTTCTAATCACCATACTATAGCTACAATGGTACTCCACACCATCACTAGCTCTCTCAGGGGTTCGGGACACACAACAACACATCAGCTTCTTGCACAGAAGTCCGGCTCCCTGTTGAGGGACCTCAGAGCCATGATGAATGTTTGCTCTGACTCATCCTCAACCTTGCAACCCCAAAGGCCGAATGGATGGATGAGCAGTGCTTGGGATTACGATCTCATAATGCTGCCGAAAACAATACTTAACGAGAAGCTTCATGAGAGACCCTCCACACCTATTCAGCGCCCCCCAGACTTTCTCTGTCAACACGTGGCGTTTTAACTCCAATGTTGTGATGGTGCTAAAGCACGAGATGACACACACAACCACTGTGGTTTGACGAAATAATTAGCGCTTTCTTTAGTCATTCAGAGCACAGTAATTGATTCAAGGATGTCAAATGTCGTGAGATAATGAATGCTGGAGAATCATTCTGGAGGATAATTGCATTTGTATGTCAATATTTTGCTTCTGCACCAGCGACTATTTTAAGCATCATATAGAATCTATCTGCAGCTTTGTGAGGATTGGGTGAACTTTACCGATGGAACGCAAACTGTTATTTACAGACTCGCGCTCATCCAGGAGATTAGTCTGTGTAATACCAGTAAGAGAGTCGGAATCATTATGTAACGCTGTCACGCATTTATGAGCCCGGTGATGGTTTCATGCAGCTACTGGGAGTTTTGTGTATGTGTGTGTGACTTGAATGTCACAGCTCGACACCATAGCAACACACCATTCACCACCAGACATGTTTGGGGAAATATTCATACACAAATTATTTTCTCTATAATTATATTCCTTATTAAGCGTTTGTCTATCATCCGCAAACAGAGCTGAAGCATGATAACTCATCTAATAACACAAATCACTCATCTAAACAATGTTGCACAACTAAGAATCAAAGATAATTTGCATACACATCTATACACATGCACGGTGCCGGCACGCACACACATAAGTACACACTTCACAACAAAGTAATTTTTCTATATAACGTATTTAGTATTTTTTTCAACCTGGTGCTTGTACAAAGACTTAAATACTTTACTTTGCAAAAGGTAATGCAATTTATTTTATTCTATTTTGATACTTGTATATACAGTCTTATGGTCTATCAGTTGATGCTGTTTATCCATTCTCATTTCTCATGTTTTACACAATTCTCACGCAGTTTACCATTTTTACACTTTTTTTTATTTTATTTTTTATATTTTTTTGAATATTGTTTCATAAAAGTCACATTTCACCTCATATCCTTCATATTGTTATATTTATACTTCCTTTTTGCTTTCTATTGTTTATATTTATTCAATATGTAATTATTTCATGTTACATTTTATTTTCTATTCTTGTTAGAGAGTAGTTACTTAAATATGTAAATAAAATTCTTTGTGACTAAATCAGGTGATGAAGCCTAATGACTAGCTGTGTTGTTGTCGAGGAGTCTTGTGGGAAATTCCACCCTTTGCGTGACCTTTATTCATGTGGCCCTCAGATTAGAAAAGTTTAGAAATAGAACTATTCTTAAACTACAAGAATAGTTTATTAAACTTAATCTAGCCAAATCCAAGTCTTACATCTTTAAATGCAGTGGTGAAATCACTTTCTCTGTGGCAAACCACATTTAACTGTCTGACAGTATGATACACTGTGTTTGTTCGACTGCATTGAGTAAAGAGTAAAGCTAATTAGGGTTCCATTGTTCAACGTTTTGTGGAATAAGAAAAATAAGAGTCTTTAATGAAGAAAAATGTCCATTGTTCATCTGTGTTCAAAAATGAGAGAAATAAGAGTCAGTAAAAAAATGTCCATTGTTCATCGGTGTTCAGACTATGGGTTATGACACGAAGAGCAAGATAGATTGCGACAGTGGCTAGGAAAACAAAACCTCTCTGGCGGGGTGAGAGGAAAAAACCCAAGGAGAACCCCACTCTCTGGTGCCAGTCTCCTCTGGCATGCGTACATTACAAAGTCATTGGTGAAGATGGTTCCAGATGTTGTGTCCTGCGGGGCGTAAAGTGTGGCTGCTTATCCTTTCCATGTGGCTCCTGATAGAAAACTCCTCGAAACAACGTCATTGCTGTCCTGGTGATACTGACGTCATCCCCAATCCTTGGTGGTGCGACACTCCTCCATGCGACATTTTCTCGTTGGTATCGACATTCATCCGGCAGAGATGTGGTATCGTCTCCTCCGGCAGAGATGTGGATCAAGAAGGGGAGTGAAACGAGACTGACATATTCTCAAAATGTTCATGGTCCTAAACGATCTTCTGCTGAATTTCACTTGGTTTACTGTATTGGCTTCTCACAGACCATATCAAAAACTAGGGTCTTGCTGCAGGTAGAACACACTCACACCACGTGTGTCAGGCTTCAATTCCCCAAAAAGAGAACATGAAGCTATACATATACATTATAAAAATATACAAGGATTCTACAAACAGTTAGACCAACCCTACATTACAATATTTCATTACAAAATGTAGTGAAACATATATTTACTTACAGTATACTGTGGTGCAGTATACAGAGCTAAAGTACATTTTCTCATATTTTTTTTACATTGAGTTTTTCAATCTATAGGTCCAGTGGAGTTTACGGTCGTGCAGGCTCTATATACACTAGCTTCAAATAAAGATATTTACCTGTACTCGTCTCTACATTTTTGGATTATGGAGATCATGCTGATGTTTGATTCTTATAACCTAGTGAGATAAGAAGTGGGTACGTAAGTGTTATAAGTATTATGATAATTCTTAAGCATACCTATATTTTGAACAATTTTATGGATCCATTACACACAAAACAAGGTCCATAAAGACATGAACAAAGACTTTTTGTTTTTGTTGTTCTCTTTTACTTTATAGATATTTAATCAATTAGAACTTATTTTAAAAAACTTATTTTACTTATTTTGAAGAGTTTTATATCTATTTGTGAAATACTTTGCAAAACAAACCATGGATTTATTGCAAGATAACGGTAAAGTGATAAATAAGTGAAAAGAGAACGAATGATTTTGCATGCACACACAGAGCTTTTAACCATAAGTTGAGGGCACTTGGCAGTGGGCACAGCAGGAGCTTTCTCTGGAGCATCTTCACACTGAAACATCATAAACACATTTAAATGCTTAAATAATACAGGGATTTGGAGAAGGGTACTAAAGTGGCTTTCTGAGCCTCAGGACACTTTGATAAAGCTGTTTAAAACTACATTTTTATATTAAATGCCAGAGAATTCCTTTGTGATTATAATTATTTTATAAGAAAAGTCCCCTTCATGTGACATGTCTTCATAATAGCTCAAACAATGCCAGTGGTCGTCTTGTCTTTGTATTGTTGTCCCATTTACGTTCTCACTTTCCTGCAAAGGCATTATTCATATCTCTCAATAAATTAAATTCTAACTTCATCTCAAATTTCGACTTCAGACCTTTCTACTGATGAAAGGTGGCACACCTTTCAACTTTATATTGTTAACTTCTGCATCTGCATCAGGGTCTGCACGTTTTCATTGTATATACTATTCTGCAAATGTATATTGTTCAACTCTGTACCATTTGCAATTCTACAGATTTACAGGTTGCATGGCAGGTGGAAACTTAACATTTTGCAACTTGCAAGCACTAAACAACAAAATAACTCAAATTTTGTGAAAGTATTTTAGATTAGTTTAAAGCCAGAGAGTTTAAAATATCTGCATGTTTCGTCAACTTCATTTCCTTAGAAACACTTTGATTTTGGGGGCATTTCAAATTAAGAAGGCAATGAACACACAGCATTAATATTTATTCTTAACTGCAAAGGTTTTCCAAATATCTTTGCAATAAATAAAGTGAGACTCAAACAATGCTTTAAAAAGGAATATGCCACACACTTTTATTTGTATTCCAGAAAGTTCCTAAAATGGTCAAGGGTGCAAGAATGTGAGGCGACCATATATTAGCTGCTGTTTACTTTACTGCACATTTATCCTAACAAATCTGCTACGCTGATGAACCCGACGTGGCACTGCGGCACCATTTGCAAGTTGCAACTCATTTTAAACATAAACCACACTAGCAATAAACTTTCCTTCTTCTTCTGCAGTAGACATGATGCCACGGTATGTTTAAACATATAGATCAGGGATTTATCACCGTGTCAAACGTTTACAATAACGGCCAGGCACTGCCAGGCCTCGGTCTTAAAAGGTGCCCATGATAAACAGTCTTTGGTTTCCCACAGCGTTGAGTCCATGGCTGAACCTTTTAAGTCTGGTGCATCGCTGCTGTGTTTACTTGAAGGATAAGGGCAAAGGGAACCACACAGAGAATGGCAAGTACACATCCAAATAGCAACCTGAGATCCAAGGCTGCACATCAGGAGAGAAAAACACCATGGCCTGTGTCTATATGTGGACACAGCTGTCTTCAAAGCAGATACGAAGTGTGTTTGTCCAGCAAACTGTGTGGAACCATATGCTCAAGAAGCAGAAAAATACTCCAGTTGAACAGATTTCCATCATTAGGAAAGATTAGATTGAGTATTAAGCTAACAGTTATTAGTAGTAAGTCACAAATGTGCTTATTAGTTATTCCATTCCATCCCATTCCACACCACACTGCAACATGTGAAAAATATAGAGTTCATGTTTAAGAATTCTTGTAATCAGTGTATTCCTTCCTTTGAGAAAAAAGCTCATGCCATTTACTGGAAATCAAAAACATTACTTTGAAAAATAAATATTTTAAACATATTTTTGTAAACACTATAATTATAATATATCCTAAATTGCGGTAAATGAAATATTAATATTAAAAACACACAGAAGGAATGAAACTAACGTACTCATTTAAATTTATACATTAAATTATTATACACATTGTTTGTGTTACATTTGTGTTCTGTATCTTAGTCATTCTGTGCACATCATGTGAACACAAGCTTAGCTCTTCTATCTAATCTAATCTAATCTAATCCTTCAGAATAGATAGATTAGATGGATTAGATCAGATAGATTCACAGATCAGACACATGCCTCCAATCCCAAATAAAGTGCTGCTCCATGTTTTACTTCTTACAATTTAAAAAATGTCACAGTGAGATTTCTTGTACTGGGATTTATAGGTTATATACATTACGCATGTTGTGTGTTTCAGCTGAATTTGGTTCAAAAATGAAAATGGCTTCTTTTTTAATTGTTACACATTTTAAATACATTTTACTTAAGGTTTTATGTGTATTTCCATGACACAAAATGTTTAGACTTTTCCCACTGGTTTGTTTCAATTTTATTTCCTCGTCGTTCCTCTATTCCTGCTTGACAAAAAGCAGTTAACAGTTTTCCGCATACATACTTCCTCTTGCTGTTGTGAAGTTCATGAACTTGAAACCTGCAATGTTTCAGCTTTCCACACTATCACACAGAATTAATAAAAGTGGGCCTGTTGAACCTGGCAACCCATCCTGTGGTCTCATTCTTCAGGCCCTCAACATTGTATCATTAATTTGTTCCGTACTGCTTCTGCTTCACTGTGTTCTTCAGTGATTATGCTTGAGAGAGAACATGACAAACAGTTCCGACCTTGACCCGAGGTCAGCAGAGCATTTGTTGCAGGATATTTGAGCCAAAATGCGTAACAACATATTCAAATTGTTTTAGATCAATAATTTAGCCATTTATCAGAGTGGCAGAAAATACAAGGTGACTAGACTTGTCAGATCAGACTAGTTTGAGACTGGATATAGCAAATTGTCATTTTTTCTCTTGGTTTGTTTGTTTGCTATAATGCGCACATATGTTTAAATAAATACGCAACATAGTGCCTTTGGGTCGAAGGTCTGTACTCTCTTTCATAAAAAAGGAACATTTAATGCGGGTATCTCCATCGCTGGTCTGTTAGAGACCGTGATTTAACGATGTCTCACTCCACCTGGTGGATGAAATTATATTAACTTACATTTTCATTCCAAGATGTAATACCAACATCAAAACATCAAAACATCAAAACGAAAGCGTTGTTTAAATTATGAAAAATTTAATGAAAGCGAAAAAATCATATACGGATGAATGGGGTTTGCTGCAGTACCGAAATAATCTACACACCAGCCAATTTAAGCAGGTCTTTCTGATAAAAAAGCTAATTTAATGTCTAACAGCAGAGAACAGCAGCAGCAACAACAACAACAACAGTAACAATTAAACGGTAATTGGTAACATATTGTACACGTATATTGAGATAAGAGCATTAGCGTGAGATTATACAATGGAACGCGAATAAATAATCTACGCGAATAAATCATCAATTGTTTTTTTAATTATGAACAATGTATATACAATATACTGTGAGTAAATTAATTGTAAACATGCATGTAAACATGTCAACGGTTAACGATGACGTCACCACTGTGCGTCGAACACGTATGTTGCGCTCGCCCCGTATGATATTTAATTCTTTAATTATTCACTAATGACATGTATCTATCCAGGCAACGTAGATCGGTGCCACTTAATAGTTTGTAACAAGTAAGAGACTGTCGCCAAAGACGGTTAGCCTTTGTCCTAGTCAGCAGTCCGAACCAGTTGCGTTGGTAACCCGCACAAACAAATGGCGGCGGTGGCGGTAAGACCAGACGCTTTTGGTTTGTTGCTATGGCGTGCACAGTAATAAATGTTCGCATGCTTGATTTATAAATCTACAACACTCGTTCGCAGTAGACACTTATGTTTACTCCTTAACGAATTTTTGTTATGGACAACAGTGCTGTGTTTCCCACAATGCTAGCGTATACAAAAAGCCCCCAGACCACCAGAAGAACAACATTTCAGGTATTGCAACTTAGCGTTTGCACAGTATTGTCAGAAGGAAAGCAGCAGAAAACGTAATTGTGCATGTGGTTGTTTTCAGGAGGAGCTTGAGAAAGCCGTGTCTTCTAGAGCTAAAATACTGAAAAGCCAAAATAGTTACTCCGATGACTGCGATGACGATGGTAAGGTGATATGGATTTTGATTGACTCACATTTTTATAGTTATGACGCAATTTTTTCAGACTTCCTTGCAAGGCTTCTCAAAACGCAAAAGCAGAAAAAGGAAAAGTTCAAATCAGGCAAAACAAAAGGCATAATAAATGACTTCAAGCTCTCAGATGACGAAGAGGAAAACAAACCCAAAAAAGTGTCCTTCATAAAAACCAGAAGAAGCGGCTCACCAGAACAATCTGAGCTGGTGGATAACCACAACGGTTCTTCTCCCCACTTGTCTCATTTCAGCAGTATAACTCAAACTCCAGAGAAACAACAAGATTCTCGCCCTGAAAAGGTTTCTCCAGAATGCTCTGAACTCATGGAGGATCTTCAGCCTAAACCAGTCATGAGCATGAGACAGGCCTCATCTCCAGTGGTGAGGAAAAGCCTTTCTGAAACACCATTGCCACTCAACTCGGAAAACAGCCAATGGGAATCTTCCCTTCCTGCTACATCTGAAGCATCACTGTGGGACAGTCTTCAGACAGAAAGTGGGGCTTTAGAAAAAGAGGAAGACAACCAGCAGGTCTTATCTGACGAAGAGCGGCCTGTTCCTCAGCCCAGGGAGAGGAGTTTTAAACCAACTCTTCCAATAGGTTTGGTTTTATACCACCAAAAACATGTGCTTTAGAATTATACTGATCCTAAAAAATTGCATTACTGTAAAAGTATAAAAACATTGAAATGTTATTTCTACCATAAATTACAATTAAATTATAATGAATATTTTAATTATGATCATTCTAAAGTTGTTTAAAAATGCAATAATTATATTTAAAATGTTGAATGGCGGTTGAGAAGACATTCATAAAGTATATTTATTTTATTATTCACTTGGAAGCATCTTTCTTTTATGCAAGTTCTTCTGAACTGTTGGTCTTTTATTAATTTTGGAAACGTGTTTTGCTTAAGATGTGTCCCCCAGACCCAAACCCCGGCAGAAGACGGTCAATGCGTATGACAGCGGTCAGTCACAAACAGAGACCCCTGCTTGTAGCGGAGCAGCCACATCCTCTATGTCCATAGCTTTCTCTTCTTCTGAGAAAAGTCAGATGTCTGACAGTGAAGCTCTTCAGGTGAGACAATAAGTACAATACTACGTTATTTGTCACTATATATACTATGCTGAAAGACATTATGGAAACCTTAAACATTTTTGTTATGATGTATTATGTGCTTTTTAAAGAATTTATTATAGTATTTACATTTAAAGTTACATGTTTTCTGCAGTCTCCAGATGAAGAACAAATCAAGTCAGAAGCAGCCAAAATGCAACCTTTATTATCAGAACAAGAGTTTGAGGCTCCAGGAAGTGGTACGTGTACAACCATAATATAGCAAGTTTACACTTCCATTGCAGTAAAACGAAAAACACGTATCTGTAGGTGTGAGAGGACAGGAAAGTGTGTCCTTCAGATTTGTGAATAGTGTGTTTGACCTCCCAGAGATGCTTCAGCCCCCTGCCACCCAGATATAGACAAACAGGGCTAGAAAATCGATTGAAGTCAGATATACGTATACAGTATATGGTGTTGATACTTATATACTTATAATAGACCTTTTTGTTTATGATTTTTGCAGTTATGTCAGGACCAGAATTGGAGAGGAGTGATTCAGTGTCACTTGAAAGTGAACATGTAAGTCGCAATATTATTCTGTATATAAAAGACAGCTTATCACTGGTGGTGATTTTAAATCAACTTTAGGGAATTACTTAACATGAACACGGAAGTGTTTTGTGTCCCTAGAATGTTCCTGAGCCAACGTCCACCGCCGCTTCTAGAGTGTCATCAAGCAGGTGAAAACTTGCATTGCATTATAGTTTCTGAACACATCCTGTGGTGTTGCCAACTTCACTGAAATGTAACCCACCGTTTACCCACATGACACCTTTATATTTGGTTTTACGTATTAGACCTTTAAGCTCACAGTCATCTGGCTCGAGACGAGACGAGAGCTCTGAGAAAACCGAATCGAAATACCTGGGTCGACTGAAGATTCTGGACCAGAGGATAACAGGGTGCGAAACTGTTCCACTGCAGGCCGATTCTCTCAGAGCTGCTGTTTACCAGGTCACACACTTACATTATTCTGACTTTCAGTGCTTAGCGTGTTCATAGTCCATACCAGTCAGTTCTAAAATATCTAAATTGACTTTTAGTTTATATAATAATTACAGCATATTTTTATTTACCCCAAGCAATTATTAAAATACATTTTTTCAGGACTGGGTTAAAAAGAAAAAGGAAAGTCTAAAAGTAACACTAAAAGCCAAGAAAGAAGAAGAGAAAATGAAAGAAGAAAAAAAGAAAGAGGTGATCTTTTTAATTGGGTCACGTAATCAAAAATCCTGGTTGATTCATGAAGCTGTTGTTTTCTCTAGGAGACACGTACAAAAGTTTCAGATGGAAAGGCCTCGTATGAAGCCTGGTTAGAAAAGAAACGAGACGTCTTCAGAAAGAAGCTGAAAGAAGAGCAGGAGAAAATCAAGCTTCAGACAATGAAGCTGCAGCAGAAAGAGGAACAAAAGGAAGCGGCAAAACAGGTCAGTGATGTAAGCAGAGTGTGTATTAATGATGAACATACACAGGCTTATAATGAATTCACCAGACGAATGGTGACATGTGATCTGAATGGAAGCCTCACATTCGTCTTCTAGAACATTTTTTTTACTCCGTTCGGTAGGCTGAATCACTTGCCTACCTTTCATTAAAATAAATAACAATGTGCCAAACGTCTCAACACAGGCTTTCGAGAAATGGAAGCAGGAGCGCGACGACGTCCATAAAGAGCGAATACAGGAGAAAAGGCAGAAAGAGAAAAGACAGAAGCTAAAGAAAGTCATGGAGGAAGAGGAGAGGATGAAGGACTGCAAGTCGGCCTTCAGTAAATGGTGAATAATGTACATTCACAATGCAAAGCAGTTACATTGGTCAGTGTTGTGAAGAATACTGAGAGCAGTTAATATTACAGGAGTAAACTTAAGCAAGATCTGATTGATGAAAAAGTAAAGGAAGAGCAGAAGGAGAAAGAGATTAAAGACGTGGAGGACAGATACGAGAAAGAGGAAAGAGAGCAACTGGCCTTGGAGAAGTATGACAAGTGGCTGGTATGTTCTTTATTTTGATCCTTAAGTTATCAAATCTGACAAAATATTGTATAATATTAATACATTTGCAATCTGCTGATGCTGATGTTCAAAGCTGAGTTTCGATGAATTACAAATGCATTGGTTTCAAACCAACAGACATTATATCCCATTTAAATTCCAGTGGACTGTATGTGGAATTACAATGCAATGTTGGTTGATCTGAATAAAAGCTTCTGCTAAATGCAGAAATTAAGTTCAATTTGAACAATTAAAACCCATTCAAACTGATTTACAAACACTTTTTGGCTGTTGTGCACTAAACGTGTTTGGTTCTCAGGTTTTTATCTTTTTACTTTATCACAGAGAAGAAAAGAGTTTCAACAAACGAAAGTGAAAAAAGAAATGAGAATACTGGCTATTCTTCAAGATGAGCCCCCTCCACCCTGGAGCCCACCCAACAAAACCATCCCGTTTGGAAAATAAACTTTTACCTGTTTTTTATTTATTCTTTTATTTTTACTCCTTTTTTATTAGTCTTTGTACAAATGCAGTTTTTTTCAGGAATGAATTGATAGTTTATAGAAAATGTACTGTGTATGTATAATGTATTTGGATACAGAATAAAGAATCGCAGCTATCTAATAACAGTTTTACATTTTCTTCTAAGTATTGTAATGCTTCTCATATATCATGAAATATACGTAGATAATATCCTGATCCAAGTTTGTTACATACTTATTGTGTGCAGTATATTCATTTAAAAGAAATGATGGCACAAAAGTAATTTTATGTTAAGTGCATAACATTACATTTTGTGTGTGCATGCAATATGTGCATTTCTGCATGTAGATGTTCTGATAAAGTATGGTCTGCTATTATGATGTTAATTTTAACATGATTTTATTTTACTTCTCTTCTACTAGAGTGAAAACACCGCCTGAGCTTGAGATCTTCACTAATTGCACTCGTCTTTTAATACTTTTTCAGAAAGTAGAATAACCTCTATTTCATTACCCATAGAAGATTTTCAGCTACACGGCTCCTAAAACTCCTCGTATGGAGAGATAAGTGAGCTGAATAATGAGATCTTCCTTCAGATGTGATATTGGTGAGATGCAGCCGCACTAATGCACACGCTGCTTTAAAAAAGAATAAAACCTGTAATGCACCAAGATGTCTATAGATAAATAGTTTTGTGCAAGACGGGAATTCAATATTGGACGGTGGATATTATACTACTGGCTTTTTGGGACAGACAGGACCATAATGTACCAGATCAATTCTCCCGAGACCCTCTTATTCTATTTTTATTTCACTCTCCTGGGCCCAATGGGTATTGATCGGTCTGTTCCGTCAGCTGATTGATCACAGAGTCATAAGCCAGTCACTTAGGAATACGGATCTCGATGAAGTGCATCACGTTTGCTGAGCATATATGTTTTTCATTAGTGTTTAAGTGGGGATTTATTAATGCAAATGAACTGCTCATGTCGGCTGAATACAAACTCTCAGGCTCTTTGTGCGGTAAAGCTTTTAGTATGTCACACACAATATGCGGCACTAGAAAGAGATTATGAGTACAGTCTTTGCAAGGTCAATGTATATATCCTTGCATCTTTGCTGTGCTATATATATANAGCTAATGGATGTAGTGATTGCCAAAGTTACAGATTTATTTATTCTGAATTCAAGAGATTTTTTCACACACCTTCTTTGTTCATTGCAGTAGAGCACCGTTAATCACGATTCTTGCGTTCCAAGCTTCACTACAAAAGTAATTTCCATGATATCTGGAAAACCGCCAACATTAGAGCAGCAGTCGTAAGAAGAACGTAATTCTGCAGTAAACACAAAAGACACTGCGAGGGGGAAGCAGACATCCACCAGACGGTTTGATTTCAAAACCCCTATTTGAAAGCCATAGAATTAAAATTTTACCAGATCAGATAGACGACAATTGTAAAGACTTTCATAAATAGCCAGAGACGTCAAAGAGTTCACAACAGTGTGTTTGCTTGCGCAAAGGAAATCGTTATTGCCTTCTGCTTATTTCGACATTTTTCCCTCTTGGCGTCACCGCAGCGACCCCTTATCCCATCATACAACCGTAGACCCTTGAACACGGCCATGAAGGACTGCCGGTAGTTCCTGTTCATCCAGCCGTAGAGAATGGGGTTGGCAAACGTAGAGCACATGGCCATGATGTGGAAAGCCGTGTAGAGCAACCTAAAGTCTTTCATTTCCAACACGCTGCTGTCAAAGTCTACTGCCAGCTGGAAGGCATGGAAGGGCAGCCAACTGACGGTGAAGACCACCACCACCGCCAGCAGCATTTTGGTGGTCTTCCGGCTGCGCTGATGACGGTCGCTCCGGCCTCCTCCGGGGTTGACGTGGTTCCTCACCTTGTTCCAGATCCGAGCGTACGCGAAGGAAATGATGGACAACGGAATGCCGTACTGGAGAAGGAACACGGAAACACTGTAGATGGTGCCATCCGCGCTGCTTCCGGGCCATTTCTCAGCGCAACCTTGAATCGACTGCTCAGGCGTCAGGTCAAAAGTCACATACTCTCGGAAGATGGCCAGCGGGCTGGCGAGGATGGCACTGGCTGCCCATGTGACAACAATGACCGCTACACACATTTCTTTAGACATCTTGGTCTCCATGTGGTGCACGATGCTTCGGTAGCGGTCCAGTGCAATGACGTTGAGCGTGATGGTGGAAACGTGCACCGCCAGGCCTTGTGCGTATGGCAGCAGGTAACACATGGTCTGTCCGAACTTCCATTCTCCGTAGAGCGTGTACATCAGTGTGAAAGGCAAACACAACGTGTTGACCAACAAGTCTGCCACAGCCAAGTTTGCAATGAAGTAATTGGTTACTGTGTGAAGATTTCGGAACCTGTACACCACATAAATAACTAAGGAGTTTCCTGTCACGCCAAAAAGGATGATGCTGCTGTAAGCTAAAATCAAGACCACTTGAACGCCCACCAGTTTGGTGCTGTCATCCAGTCCGTCTAGTAAAATGTCCTCATGAGTGGAGTCTGGCAAACTGCAGTTTGTGGAGTGAATGAAATCCAGCGTGTCTTCTACAGATTTGTTCATTTTAGCCCGACCATTCATGTTCAATCAAATGCCTGAAATTAAAAGAAATTAAAATTAATTTCTCTATAA
>SOMO01000022.1:194289-206954 GCA_028128575.1 Paedocypris carbunculus | reverse complement strand
CGGAAAAAACGGTCAGTTTTTTTGTAGTGCAGTAGTGCAGGTGCAAAAACACTTCTCCACCTTGTGTGTGACATTAAAGAACTCTTGGATATTGTCATTAATCCATGTGAAAATGTGACTGTGTTCAAAACAACCAGTTGAGGTGATGAGAAGTGCAAGGTGAAAAGGTCATTTGTTTGGCAGGTCAAAGGTCAGGACTCTCAGGCGGCTTTCCTCGAGCGTGAGCGTGAAGTTCACAGTACAACTCATCATCTATGAAGTAATAACCTTTCTGCTTCAGGTTTTCCTCACATTGTAAGCAGACAAAGCAGTCAGGGTGTCTACACTTATCCTGGACCTTAACCACCATCCCACTAAAAATGAGACAGAGAACAGAGTGTATGTAATAAAAGATACATACAATTACATATTGATATATAATCAGACAGACGTACATAATGCCGTTACCACACTTGTCACAGACTGGCAGCTTGTGAAGGTTTCCCAGTGGAGCAGATGCCTTGGCAATGGTGGTACTGGCTTTCCTTATCACTGCTGGACCAGCATCTGTCAACACAAAGAGTCTTAAAGAATGTCAAAATGCGAAATCAAAACTGGGTAAACTGAAAAAAACGCTCGATTGAGTATATTTGGTGTTGTGTGTTTGAGACAAACCGTCACTGTAGACGTAGCTCTGTAAAGCTTTGAAGGACCCAGACTGACGCGGTTCATGTTCTTCTTCTTGATTCTTCTTCAGCAACTGATACACATCAGACTCTTCTATAGAGCCCAGACATCTCGGACTGACATAAAGACACAAAAGTAAATAAAAGTAAAAAAAAGAACATATGATTGACAATGAAAGAAGAAAAGAATGGTGGATGAATGGACGAGTTGATAGATGGAAGGATTGATGGGTGGACGATTGGATGGACAGATAGACGGATGGATAGATGGATAGATAGATAGATAGATAGATAGATAGATAGATAGATAGATAGATAGATAGATAGATAGATAGATTGATTGATTGATTTCAGGTGGTGAAACACAGACCTCTCGTTTCTGTGCAGCGAGAGACTCTGCAGTTGTTTTTGTAAAGCGTCCTGGATATTGTCTGAAGAATAAAGACCAATTGGAGAGTTGTATGTTGGACTCACAACCTGCCGTGTCTCATCAATGCTGGCTGAAGCGATAAAGGGCGGAGCTCTGCGATTATGGCCTGTTCCTATTGGTCTTGACTCCTGTCAGTCAAAACAACAATGTTTTCTAGAGCAACTATAGCACATTAATAACTTAAGACTGTCTGAAGAAACAATGTAGGAAGCAACACATTTTACTTCTCTTTCTGGCATGAGATTCAGATTAAGGTGATGTGATTTGTTTGGTGTGTTAACACTTGGTGACCATGTCTTCGTCTCTGGTCTGCAAAGAAATTTAAGTTAATTTAATTAATCATTATGCCAAAATAGTAATTACAAGTCTCGAACTCAGATTTATACTGTGTTAGAATATTCTTTTTTTTTCCCCACATAAAAAATTATATTTTGCTTTGTACTACCTTAATGCAATTAATTTCTAAATAACTGTAGTGGTTATTTTTGTAAAATTTTGAAAGCAGGGCGTCGTGGGGAACTGAAACTGAAAACACACTTCAAGTCGCCGGCCATTAAATTAACATTTTTCAAACATAAACATGGATACAATAAAGAGAATAAAAAACCTTAATCATTAGATAATTTTTAAAAAATATTTTGTCCTCCATAAAAATATATTCTGTCTAGAGTATAAAAAAAATGTAAAATTGCACTTATTCCAAAAATGTTTTTTGTACATGTTACACTATTTAAAATTATAACATAATCAAGGCAGCTAAAGCGTTGTAGTGTGGGAGCTGCAGGCTATTGAAGTTAAAATCATTTTTTCAAATAATAATTACATTTTTATCATTCCATGGGATTGTGACAGTTCATGTTAGTGTCCAGAAGGTGGCACAGCATTAATCTCTGACCTTTCCACTGTCAGTGTTAGACGGCAAGTCGCATCCTTGATGAGGTTCTGAGCATCTGAGTGCGTCATATTTTCTGTGGGAACTCCGTCTATGGCCAGGATGAAGTCTCCAGGACAGAGATTGACTCTTGAAGCTTTACTTCCAGACAATATCTGAAGACAGATGAAGGTAGCATCCACGAGAGCTTAATAAAAGCATAAATAAAGGGGAGTTGTGATCCAGTAGTAGGGGACTTGGACTTGTGTCCGAGAGGCTGCAGGTTGAACTCGTGTCCTTGGGCAAGACACTGAACCTCATGTGCCCGGCTTCGGCTGCCACGGCTTCACATGCCACGGCTTAGGCTGCCCACTGCTCCCGGTTTGTGTGTGTTCACTTCATCATGTGCATGTGCATTGTGCAATTCACTGGATGGGTTAAAAGCAGAGAACCAATTTTGATATGGTTCGCCATATTGACAATCACCCTCACTTAACCCAAGTTTGATCATGATGCCGCTTGTTTACTATTCTAAAAACGTTTTTTTTACTATTATGGAAGATTCCTTTTTTTTTTGTAACTTTTTAAAATCAATTCAGGTTTAGTGTGCAAAAAACACATACAATTTTGAATATGCAGTTTCAACACATTTTAAAATTTAGTCAAATAAAAACTTTAACGGACATTGTTAAACGGATAAAATCAATACGAACTTCATACTTTCTATGTTTAAATCAAACTTCGGTGGTCATGAAACAGTATAGTAAAGCATGTGAAAGTGAATGAGTTTGTCAGTAGGGCAACTAGGCACAGTATTGCATTTAACCATCCAGTAAAGTTGTACACACTAAAACCCGGAGCAGTGGGCAGCCTTAAACCCACTGGTGTCGGGCTCAGTATCTTGCTCAAAGACACTGAGTTGTGAAACCCACCAGACCAGGATTTGAACCGGCAATGCTTGAGAGGCAGGTCCAATTCGCTACCACTGGACCACAAGTGCCAAAAAAGGTTGAGACATTGTTATTTCATATATTTTCTCCAAAGATCTTGTTCTGATAACCAAATCTTACAAGTTGTAACTTTT
The DNA here is from genome assembly GCA_028128575.1 of Paedocypris carbunculus. NCBI lineage: Eukaryota > Metazoa > Chordata > Actinopteri > Cypriniformes > Paedocypris > Paedocypris carbunculus. The sequence continues at coordinate 203,904 of SOMO01000022.1, read as the reverse complement.
CAAGTTATACATTCCCTTAGACAGTATTAAACTTCTTTTTAATAGAAACAAATAATAAAAAAGCTAGAATAAAATGTTATAGTCTGTTTTGATATTTTAAAATTAACTTTAAATTGTAATGACCATGTACCTTGTCCATAAGAAGTGAAGAGTGAAGAGAAGTCCAGTCTGAACAAATCAAACCATTCCCTTGTGTCTGGGTTCTGTCCTGCTTAAGTTTCACAGTTCTGCTTTATGTCTGTGGTCACTTCTCAGGCAACTGAACAACTTAAACTCAACTTTACAAGTCAAGCCCGAGGATTAAAGTCAGGTTACAAGAGCAAACATCTGAGTGTTTGACCAAACATGGCCGTGCGGTGCTGAGACTGAGCTGAGAACACTCCTGCCAGAAATCACACTAAAGCTGAGAGAAAAACTCAAACCACAAATCCAAATCCAGACACAGATCCGCTCTGAAAAACTGGTGTTTTTCCAAGCTTTTTTTTAGGGTAAATGAAGAAGATGGTTATTGCATAACAGGTAAGATAATTCATCAGGTTGTTTGTTTATCGTTTCATTACTCTCTGATTTTAATCTTACTGTATTTCTCTCTGTAATTCTCTGTCATTTTTTTTTTACTTACCTTGTGTCCCTTCTTTATCACCCATCCATCATCACCATCTTTCTTTCTTTTGAATCAGTTTCATATTAGCTACTAAATCTACAACTTTATAAATGTATAACACTTAGATTGGTTGATACAGTAATTGTATGTACAGTATATTCATTAATCTCATTCATCTTTTGTCTTTAACAGCTAACATTGAATTTGTTAAGTAATATAACTTTCTCAAGTTATTCCTTCAAACTCAAAAGGTTAAACATATAAAATCCAAAGGCAGTAAAAACACATTCACCTTGGCAACAGTGAGCGGTTGGTTAAAGTCTTTTCCTCCAACAAGCCGAAAGCCCCACGGTGCCACTCCATCCAGCACAACACGCAGCAGCATTTTCCCAGCAGGTGTGTGTGTGTGTGTGTAGAGAGAGCAGCGGTGTATCTGCTCAGTATATGCTTCTCTAAACACCGGAGAGAAGATCTCAAACCACTCCTCCATGGAGAGAATAACTCTGTTCTGACAATTACATCCCTCTGCCTCTGCTAGTCTGAAGGAAACTTGGGCCGAATGATTGGAGATTTGAACTTTGTTTGAATTTGAATTTAAACTTGCAAGTTTGAATCCAGTACTGCTTTGTAAAACAAAGCTGCACTTGGGCATTTCATTTTCATGCACAATACAGTATACACTTGTGAATGTCTACCTATCTATCCATCTGAACTGAATGTAAGGCCTAGTTATGATCAGCACTGTAAAGTACAATTCATAGGTAAATAAGATATAAAGTGAAGAGTCTCATAAGAACAGTTTAGAACAACTTATTTTACATAAACAACTTTACTTTACCTGAGTATCAAGAATGTGAATGGTGAATGGCTCAGTGATTTGTGGTGATTCGGTTCTCTTGATGAGAAACAGATGGAACTATCTGACTGATCTACAGCTTGTGATAAAACAAAAAACTCAGTCCTTGACCTCTAGTATTCTTTAATAAATTAAATGATTTCTTGAATAAAAGCTCCAGTGATTTTCTGAAATATTATATTGAGTTGATTTGTGCACTTTTTGTGCAGATAAATAAACAAGACACACATTCAGAATGATTTGTACTGAAAACTGACTTTGCACGGAAGAAAAAACACTGTCTGTGCACTAGTGTGTGTGTGTGTGTGTGTGTGTGTGTGTGAACACGACTCGCTGCTCCTGCCCATATTTGGTGTGTGAAGAACTGCAATACTTGAGCTCTTACATTCTTCCCTCGCCATTCCGGATCTTTCTATCTCTCAACATTTACTTTTGTTTAAGAGTTACTTTTGATTTCCCTCAGTGTTACAATATATTTTATAAGCTCTATACAAATGTTATAGAAAACCGTTCTTTAGAAATTCACACACTCATGTACATGATGAACACACACACAGTAACATTAGACAGTAAATAATGATATAACAGAGCACACCCCTGCACACACACCCACACAAACGATTAGGTTTCTTTTATAAGCAGTCACACAGGATTCAAATCACAACCAGAGGCAACAGATAAACAGAGAGGCTCAAATAACTGAGCAGAAGTTTATTGGTAATAGAACAGAGATGGAAGGATAGGGAACTGAAAGAGGTGAACTTAACACTGTATCTCAGTCGAAGGCCTGTGAAATACTGAAATACTCTGGTGTCTTTGCTGGACAACAGGAGCTTGTGGCTGAAGTGAAAGCAGAAAGCTCCACTTTGATTAGTGTGCAACACAATCCAACCTGTCCTCCTGCAACGCGTCAGTCCCTGTAATTAATGCCTGTTTTTTTGCATACGCCTTCTTTTTGCACCAATGAGGTTGAGTGTGTAATACATTTGGCACAGAAAATGGAACAAAAACAATTTAGAATTGAATGAAACAACGTGAGACTTTACAAATCTGTAACATAAAACATCTGTAGTGTTTTTTTTTTTTTTTTTATAGTGCTCCAAAACAGTAAAATATAATTTAAAAAAATTAACTGCAGTGTGTACTTTTTGGTGCCCTTTTTTAAAACCGCTTTTCCATTTCTGGGTCACAGGGAGCTGGAGCCAATCTCAGCAACTCTGGTCCTCAAGGCGGGACACAAATTCGGAATTGGTTTCACAGAATCACAAAGCGGGACACATACACACAAAATTGCAATCTCACAAAGGCTGTGAGATTTAGCAAAACACCCAATTCAATGAAATGCAAAAATACAAGCCAGTTAAAGAAAAATGAATATTTTAGTATTAATCAATTAATCTAACGAATTAAACTTAACTCAAATAAGTATTTGTATTGGGAATAAATCATAAAGCAAATGCACTTGACCTCACATAATAGAATTACACACTTCAACCTAAAAGATACAACAGAAGAATATTTAAGGTGCTTTAGGTTTACTCAGCTGTCTGTGAAGTTCATACACTTGTTTCATACACTGTGTACTAATACAAATTAAACAGTTTCAGACGAAAACACAAAATATGTGAGTCTTAGTGCAGTAAATACTGATAAAAATCCCCCAAAAACTCCAAACGTATGCCAGACAAGCACATTTACAATCCAGTGGCCCTCTACTTCTACACAATTTCATAAGGAAAAATCAATTCATTTTTATACTAGTATTCCAACGTTCCATAAACGTAACTATGCTGTTATTTACCACAAAACACAGCAAGGATTTAGTTTCAGTAAACGTTTAGGAACTTGTTTTTAAATCCTAAAGGGAATATAAAAGACAGTGAATTGAATATCATTATCAAATTACATATAAACAATTTCCAGAATGTCAATGTACTGCCCATCAATAAAGTTTTTACAAATTCACTTGACTGATAATTGTAGGAAAATCGCCGCATACTGTATAAACAACTGTGAATCAGCCAAAAGTAAAACATCTGTTTTTATATAAATTTTCTTTATAAATTATTTTTAAAAGCTTCCTAGTTTGGCCACTTTAGACAGCAAATTTCATACTTTCACTCAAGAGAAAAATTGTAACAATTGTGGAAGGTTAATATTTTTTAGACTATTAAACCACTCACACACACTGATCACAATAACGGTGACCTTATACGTAACTTTGCGTGCTGCAAATAACTATATGATGAAATAGAAATGTGTTGAATGTCACGTGAAGAAAAAGCAAAGAAACTGCAGTGCAAAGCTACGAAAACACATTTCTATGAGTAAACAAATGTGAAGTGTGGAACACACCCTCACACACGTGGGGTTTAGTGAAGTGGACGGGCCCGTCTGCCCCACACAGGAGGCACTGGAGCGGCCCTGAATGTGCCATTGCTTGTGTTTAGTTAAAGAGGTTTAACATAGTTTCCTGGGAACGTTCCAAATAACTTGGTTCTTCTCGAGGTACCTGAAGACACAAGGACGCAGTCAATTCCAACATTTCTTTTTATACTTCCGCCTAGTGAAATAAACGAATGTATGATCAAAATGCATTTAGATTAAAAAATACTAAACTCTATACAGAAATGTTTGCATATTGTTAATGATAAAAAAAACACAGAGCACACTGAAAACTAAGACCAACCTACAAACCAGCCGTCGTCACATTTCTCCACCACATCCACAGCGTCGCCCTCCTTCAGCTCCAACTCATCCTCGTTCCGAGGTACGTAATTATACACAGCCTGAAAACTGTAATGATTTTCCAGTTAGTGAAAATGTTCTTTTGTGGAGCAAAAACTGATTTGTTTGTGTTGTATAGTTGTTTGTTGTTTTGAGCTACAAATGTGATTTTTTTCATAAAGTATCTGTGGCTTTGTATTGTTGTATGCTTGTTTTATTTACAAAGCAGTACAAACTCCAATTTCAAAACCTTTAACATTTTGTTGACACTTTTGGTCAATATGATCTCTACACGTTTACATAATATTGAGGGGAAAATACTTTCAGAAACAACAAAACAAATGTATGTGACAATGCAGTGTAATGTGCAGTACGACACTTACGGTTCTCCACCAGCAAGCTGAGAATCCTGCAGCATTTTCTAAAAGAGGGAAATAGAAAGGAAGCAAAAGAAGGTAAAATAAAAAGATATGGACATAGAGATAAAGAGAGAAAAAAAGAAAGGGAAGAGAGAAAGGACGTTAGAATTAGGAAGAAAAAAAAAGAGAGAAAGAGAGAGGAAGAGACAGACAGAGAGAGAGGGGGGGGGTAAATAAAAGACGAGAACAAATGGAAAGAAAGAAGAAAAACAGAGGCACAGATAAGAGAAAGAGAGAGAGTGAATGAGAGAAAAAAAAACAGACTTGGTAATACATATCAAAATATTTTCAAGCATGAGTATGTCATGCCAAACCCACCCATAGGAAGTCAATTTGTAAGTTTCCATCGTTATTGTTGAACTTAAAGAAACCTGACATGTTTAATACACTCAGACATGAAATCAACCCAGGAAAAAGTCAGCAGGTTTCTGGATAGGGATTAGACGGGACTCCATTTCCCAATTTGCATTGCTGCTAGTGATACAGCACACTCCCATCCTACCCTTCGTGCCCTACTGGGAGATAAACATGGAGATAAACAGCGCCTCCTGGTGGAAATGGGGCTACGGGGCGGCTTACCCTGAACCACCACATCATGCCTATAAACTCTCTGCAAGAATCAGACGCAAGGCAACAAATCAGAGCACAGCACAACAGAACTCAACTTATATCTAAATCTAATGCCACAACAGTTTTACATGGACCGCAAAAGCTGTATTCAAATTTGAAAGAGATAATCAAAAACACAAACATAGTAGAACTCAACAATGTAGAACTGCCAAAAACTGCAAATGCAAAAATAAATGTTTATAAAAAATATGAGACAACATATGTAACATTTTTACAGTTCATCTTTAATTATCTAAATATTTTAGTTACATTTTAAANATAAAGAATAAATTAAAAACATATGTACAGTTAAATGTGTATTTAAATATGTGGGGTTTTTTTTTGCAATTTGTGAAAGGATAAAAACTTTGACCTAAAGCCTTTTACTTCTATTTTAGATTAAAAATGTGATAAAATTGGATGATTGGTTACAACACTAGAAAATATGAGAAATAGAATACTGTATTAATATAGAAATCAATTTTACTTTCCTATTTTAAAGTTGAACCTCATAAATTGTGTCATCATGCAGCAGAACTCACATGCACCGCACAGCACTTGTTTCCTGTTAGCTCCAAATCTAAATGTTTCTGTTTTACCTTGACATAAGAGGAGCGAGGCTGTGAGCGTTGATTCGGTGGAGAAGGAGAAGATGGAGGATTAGTGACTACACAAGGGGAAGAGGTAGGGGAGGAAGAATGCAGAGGAGGAGAACTGGGAGGAGATGGTGAGGCAGGTGGAGAAGCTGGAATAGTTGGTAAAAGAGGTTGTGAGGAGGTATAAAGAGGTGGATGAATTGGGGGAAAAGAGATTGATGAATGGATGTGTGAAAACCGAAGAGATGAAGGAATATCAGAAGTCACTGGTGGAAGAAGTGGAAAAAGAGAATTTGGAGTTGACAGAGGTGGTGTTGATTGTGGCAGAAAATGTGAAGTCAGAGAGAAAGAAAAATCTGGAAGGGAATAAGGCACAATGGAAGACCAAAGTGTGGAGGATGGTGCTGGCTCAAAATCTTTAAGGGAACAAAGTGGCAGAAGTGATATTGGAGAGTTTGAAGGTGAAAGTGGAGGTGAACATGAAGATAAGGAAGGTGAAGGTGTAGAGGGAGAAGGTGAATTTAGAGGGAATGCAGGGGAAGATGGAGGAAGAGGAGGTGAAGATGGAGGCAGACAAGGTAAAGAAACATGAGGAGTTGAAGATGGAGAGAGAGGAGGTGAAGAAGCACGAAGCGGTGAAGCTGGAAGGAGAGAAGGTGAAGATGGAAGGAGAGCAGGTGAAGAGGAAGGCAAAGATGGTGAAGACACATAACGAGGAGGTGAAGACAGAGGCAGCAGAGGTGAAGAAACACAATGAGGGGAAGATGGAACGAGAGGAGGTGAAGAAGCATGATGAGAAGGTGAAGATGGAGGCAGAGGAGGTGAAGAAAAACGATTAGGATAAGACAGCAGGAGAGGAGATGAACACAGAGGCGGCGGATGTGAAAAAATATGTTGTGGTGATGATTGAAACACAGAAGGAGAATGTGGAGGGAGGGGAGGTGAAGAATAATGAGAAGGTACAGTAGGTGAGGATGTATTGAGAGAAAAAGAAGATGAAGGTACAGTAGGTGAAGATGGATTGAGAGGAAAAGATGAAGTTGGTGAAGATGGAAGAAGAGGAGGTGATTTTAAAACGAGAGGAACTGAATGTAGCGGTGGTGGTAAGGAAAGATTATGAGGAGGTGAAGATGGAAGGAGAGGAGATGAATATATAGGAAGAGTAGGTGATAATGGAAGAAGAGGAGACTCCACAGTGAAAGGGAGAGAAGAGGAGATTATTGGTGCCAAAGCAAAAGTAGTGGAAGAAGGACAAGTCGAGCGCCGAACAGCAGAGGCTGATTCAACGTTACGAGGAGACGCGACAACAGAGGAACATGTAGGGGAGTAGTCATGAGGACGAGAGGAAAAAGAGAGGAATGACGTGATAGAAGGAGTGAATGGTGAAACAAAATTAGCCTGTCAAAAAAAGAAACTAATGAGACATGTTAAAACTGACTTTCAGTCAGTAAAATAAAGTCGTTTTAAATAGCTTTGTAAAGCATTTATCAATTATCTAAATAAAAAGTAATAATACAAAATAGATATAGTCTAATTCCCGGATCATAGTATACAATATGCCATACTCATTAAAATAATAAAAATAAAAAAATAAAAATGAAATTTTGTATACATCTAAAATTTGATAAGATTATATTTTCATTTGTAATTTAAACTTATTTACACTAGCAAAATTAATAGTTAATTATAGTAACAGTAAATTATACTTTAAGAACAAAACTTATTATTATTATTATTACATATTACAACAATGCAAAAAATGTCACAGCAATATTACATATTACAGCAATGCAATGGATGATTGTTTTGTGAAGGGTTTGTTTGTTTGTTTGTGTTTGTCTGTCACAAAAACTCCAATAAACATAATATTAAAAATATATAAATATATATATATATATATTTTGTTAAAAGCTAAAATATCTTAAAGTATATATTATAAAGTAAATCAAATGCTAAAAGCTACAAGTCTCAAATGCTAAACTTCTATAAAAAGAGAATTATAAGATACCTTATAAAGGTATAAAAATACCTTTAAAAGGGATAATTATTAGTATATGTACAGTATATGTATTAGAAGAACAAACATATACATGCACATTTGTAATCTATGGGTATGGTGTAGAAATTTAGTGTAAACATAACATTACATAGTTAGTGGACTAGTGTACTAGTGTATTTTTGTATTACAGACAAAAATACTCTACTGATTGATGGTTTGATTGACTGATTGATTGATTGATCAAGATTAAAAATTACAGCACACTACTGTATTAAATCTCTTCTGAAATGACACTCCATGCTCTACCTCTTTATTGTACAGATCTGTCAAGCCTGGTTGGATGAAAATGTCATCATCTTCTTCCTTTATGAATAATTCAGGAAGTTCCTTCCAATCTGTAGCTGCAGTACTGTGAAGCAGTGACTTCTCCTTCAGTGTGACTGTCCACAACTTCTCAACATGTTTACCACACACATGATTTTGATCTCGGATCAGCTGATAGGTTTCTGATGTGTGACTGATGGATGACAGCTGATCCCCAACAACTGACATTTGAGGTAACTCTCCCTCTTCTTCACTTCTCTCCCTATTCAATTGGCAGGGCAGTTTAATCTGAAGTTCCCTGTAGAGTTGTTTTTTCTCCTTGAAACTCGCCCTGAAAGACGATTTGCCATCATATGCCTTGATCTGCTCTTGAATAGGATCTGAGATTAGTTTCTTGGACAAACTGGCGTTAACATCAGCACAAGCCGGGTGATCACTGGAAGAAGAGTCTTGGGAAGTGAGAACCAGGGAGTGCTTGGAGGACGGTTGGCCTGACTTTTGTACAGGTGGAGGGGGTTGGCGACTTGAGCTGTGAGGGATTGTGGGTAATGGTGGAGGGCTTGCAAGAACCGGAGTGTTATGGGATGACTGGAAGGACGTAGAGACACTCAATGTGAGGGACAGCCAGTCACTAGTGATAGCTTGAAGCTGTGTCCTAGTGGTATAATCAAGCCACAGAAGGGGAGAATCTGAAGCAGGCTTGAAAAAGCAGGGAAAAGCAGAAAGACTGAATGAAAAAGGTAACGATTACTCAGGATTACTCAGGAATACTCAGGAATTTCATGAAATACATTTGTAAACTATGTGTGTTATCGTTGGAATACATTTTTCACTAAAGAACCGGTAAAAAATAGGGATGGCACAATCCAACTTTCAACATCAGGATTGGCATTGATATGACTGGACATCAGCTGTCAGAAACCAATATCATATTTATTATTTATTGGGTGTGTGTTTGTCTATTTGTCTGTTTGACTGTTTATGTGTTGAGAGAAACTGTATTTTCTGTGTGACGTTTTTGTGTGTTTTTAATGTGCAGTGCAATATGTGATTGTGTGTGTTTTTCTGTGCAGTGCACACAGGGCTTAAAAAATACATGATAAAACAGAAAAACATCATGTGTTTGCAAATTTTATGATGTCCTGAAATGCGCGAGAGATATCAAGTAATGCGTTTACTAAAGAATAGAGAAACAGAGGAGACTAAACTAAAAAGGACTTACTAACCCACTGCTTGTTTCCTTGCACTGACTACCAGTTGCTGTTGTGATCATGTTGAAAGTGTGGTACCACATAATACTAGCTCAACTCTCTGGTGCAGGTATGTTCTCCGTCAAATTATCACTGAACAAATGACACTTCAAATTATAATCCCGTACAAAACCTTTCTCCCGTTCAGCTGCTCTCTGGTGGGACAACTTATCTATTCTAAATAAATCTCGACCGCCTTCACAACCCAAACACAGCAGTGAAGACTGAGCT
>SOMO01000022.1:156073-166233 GCA_028128575.1 Paedocypris carbunculus | reverse complement strand
CTCTCTCTTCCACGCTCTCTCTCTCCTGCTGTTTCCAGCTGATCTCTGCAGCGTTTGCTTTTGCTCTTTGTCACATTCATCAATTTTCTATTAACCTCTCGTCTTTTATCTAGGAATGTCAGAATCAGAATAATCACTGCATGCTGATTTCTGCACTACAAAATTCTAGATGTTTTATATTATACAAAACAATGCGATATGAGGTGGACCAAAGATGATTCGATAATCAAGTGTGATTGTGTGTGTGGCACTTTTTAGTTTTTGTAGCATCCTTGTAAGTTCAGCTAGAGATTAAGTATTTCTCATATTAAGAAAAAGTAAGAGGATAACAGAGCTTATAAAAGGTCCTTATATCAAGCATCAAAATATGCTATCAAAATAGCAAGTATGCTACACTCTGATGTGATGCATTGCCTGCAGTAAATTCCAGAGTGAACAAGTGAATGCTACTATTAACCATGTCAGCTAAACTGAGAAGAGGCACACAGCCATCGATTTCTCTGACGGCAATTTACGACAACCATCTAAAGTCACATAACAGTGACCGACTCGCACAAAGACATGTCATCGTGGATTATGTCATTTTTAATACATTAAATATGTGTCACACATTGTTTTTTTCTTTTAATAAAATCAAGCTAAAATAAAAATACAGTAAGTTTGATGCACTGCTGAGTTGTCAGTAAGATGTAGAAGGCCGTGCTTTTAGAGGTACTTACTACATACTTTTAAAATTTTGCTAATTAGATTATTAAATTCGTGAATTCACACATTTTAAATGTGTTTAACAAAGTCACACAGTTTAAATACGTCTAATTGTAATTTTAAAAACTGTAGATGTTTTTCATGATGTTTTCTATTTGTATGTCACATTTTATTTTTAAGGTCTTCGGTCAATTTAAAGGAATGAATGTGTGATATATGGCATGTAAAATACTGTCAATGATCTTATTTTTTGTAATATGATTATAGCATTCATTTTATAGTCTCATATAGTCAACATAAATCTCTTAACAGAAAGATCAAAAATAAAATTCTATCCTGCTTTTCACCCAAACACTTGACACTTTGCAGATTCAAAGATCATTAGATGTTCCTGGTTTACCCAACCAGTACAATTTAAATATAACGCAAAAGTATTAGAAAATGTTTTTTTTTTCCATATTACTTGCTGTAATGTACTTGAAAAACAAACGTTTGCTACTGACATCTAGTGGACAAAAGTGGCATCGTTTGATTCATGCTGCGATGCTTTGCTTTACATGGGATGGCCTGCAGCTCCACTTACAGTTTTTCTCAATCGTTAAGACACTAAATTATATTGTCTGAACCAAATTCTCAATTGCTTAAACACACTGGTCAAATCAATCACTTGGCAAAACCATAAACACTTTTCACCTGGTTAGCACATTTTCATTGAGATTGAAATGCATTTAATTTAATTGAATTGAAAAAGCCTTTCTTAGTCCCACAGCGGAGAAATTCACAACAACAACAACAACAACAACAACAGCAGGAACAAATGTATATCATTTTAATAAATTTAAATAAATAAACAAACATGACAATAACACATTGCACACATCATAATAAACAAACAAACACAAACCATATGAATAAGTAGCGCTGCCCGTCATAAACACAGTTCCAGTCACCAGTTTAAATTTAAATTGTGGGGTCTAATCGCAGCATATCTCTCCTTCACACAGCGGGGGTGGATGAGTCTACCACTGAACCAGCTCTCCAGAGCAGACAGTGAGTCCACCAGTGGACGAGAGTCCAGGTCCAGGATGGATGATAGTTTATCCAGCACCCTTCTCTCCCCCACCTCCTGTACTGTGTCCAGAGTGCAGCCCAGGACAGAGCTGGACTTTCCTGTCCAGTCTCTTCCTGTCTTTGCCTGAGATGCTGCTGCTCCAGCAGACCACACCGTACAGGATTGCTGATGCCACCACAGAGTCATAGAAGATCTTCAGAAGCGACCCTCTCACTCCGAAAGACCGCAGTCTCCCCAGGAGGTAGAGTCTGCTCTGACCCTTCCTGTACAGTGTGTCTGTGTTGTGAGTCCAGTCCAATTTGTATTTCAGATTTATAAGAGTCCACTCTCTTGATGTCTATACATTGGATGTGCATTGGTGGGATGACAGTAGACAGTCTCCTTAGTTTTCCCTGCGTTGATCAGGAGCTGGTTCCGCTGACATCAGTCCACAAAGTCCTGGGTGAGTGCTCTGTACTCAGCATCGTTATCTTCAGTGATCAAACCAACAATTGCTGAGTCATCAGAGAACTTCTGCAGAACACAGCTGTCCGTGTTGTGTCTGAAGTCTGAGGTGTAGAGGGTGAAGAGGAAAGGAGCCAGTACAGTCCCCTGTGGAGCCCCCACACTGCAGCTCAGAGTGTCAGACACACAGTCCTTGGCTCTCACAAACTGTGGCCTGTTTGTCAGATAGTCCATGATCCATTCCGTCAGATAGAAGTTCACACCAGCCTCCTCCAGTTTGTGCTCCAGATTCACCTGTACTGCGGAATGCTGAACACACGTGACACAAGTCAATCACAACTAAAGCACTGCTGTCACCGTCTGAACACTACAAGTCAAAATTGATAACACTTTTGTCTGATGATGTGAGGGACAGAAACATATGTAAAGTAAGCCAGGTCAGTGAAAACTGGTTTCTGAGGCTCTACAAAGGATGGAAATCTGATGAAGAGTGTGTGAGAGGAGGTTGACGCGTTCAGCAAAAACAAAGACTGGTCAAATCTATTGTACTGTACGTAAATATTGACAACAGTTACATTATGACTATATGTTCTAGAGAGCTGTAAGTCCTGCCCATCCGTAAACTCCACTGGACCTATAGATTGAAAAAATATATATATTTTGTATATTTTGTATAACTTCATGTTCTCGTTAGTTTTGATATGGTCTGTGAGAAGCCAATACAGTAAACCAAGTGAAATTCAGCAGAAGATCATTTGGGACCATAAACGTTTGGAGAGTATCAAGTCTCAGTGTCAGTCTCTCTGTTGCTGAATGTGTCCTCACGTGCAACAGACTGCAAAAACAGTGCATGAAAATTTGCACACACTACACGTAAACGCACACTATTTCAGTTTGTCTTTTTGTGCTTAATGCGCAGGTTTTCTTTGTTTTGCAATCTGCTTTAATATTACAGTGAACAATAAACTTATTTCTCCTGCTTCACGCTCTGAGCGTTGTGTTTTTCATTTTTCTGAGTAGTGTTTGCTGACTGCTCACTAGTGCTTTTCATTCTGATGGACTTGAGACACAATTTGATCACATAGTACGGTTTTGGGCTCAGATTGAACTGTTTTGAGGTGAAAGTTTTTGCAAAAAGAGTCTGATGTTTTGTGAATGTAGCAATTGAGGAAAAACTGTAAATTAACATCAATTAGAAATAAATGGGATGAATTGAGCTTAATATGAGAATAATCATTAAAATAAATGCATGTTTCATAATGTTCCGTTCTGCGGTTGGTTGACTCCAAATCTCGAGTTTCCTGGATTAGCATGATGAAATATTTAAACTGCCTCTAGTCCACTGCATGCATCAGCAGGGAAAACGGACAATTGTTTCAACTGAAGTATTTGTAATAATAGTAATAATAATCAACATCTTAATCATCATCATCATCATCAAAATCCTCTATTAATCCTTCCAGGGCATTTCCGCAAGTAAACGTGTTTACTGTAGTTAGATTATAAGACTTCTAAAAAAAAGAATCCTGTCATGGATCCCGAGTCACGTGACGACGGACTTTGATTATGAACTCTGGTTTGGACTCGTATTTTGAAGTGAGTCGAAGCACCGCCATTTTGTGTCGATCCATATGTTAGCGAGATCACTTGTAACTCAGGTGTTATCGATCCTCATCACCGCTTGTTAACCAGTGTATTTAAGCCGCTGTGAATTCAGTTGTAATTTGCCAGATTGTTGTGCTCTATGCCTACTCTCCAGCGTTTATCCTTGTGCCTTGTCTCGTCTTGTTCTCGAACCCTGCTCTTGTCTTGGATTACCGATTCTGCCTGCCGATTTGGACTGTTTGATATTCTCGTTACGACCTCTCGCCTGTATTATTGGATTACGCCTCTGCCTTGCCTCCACTATTCCTGTTTGCTGTTGACGAACTTTGCTGCCTGCCTGACTACGATTAAACTCCTCATATTTGTCTACATCCTGTCTCCTCGTCCATACTGCGCATGTGGGTCCAACGCCTACGGACCGTGACATATCTTAATTTGTAATATAGTCATTTTGGATTATTAGCTTCCAACCTTTTATATTTTTCCCAGTTTTAATTGCCTCTTAACCCCGTAGTAGCTTTAAACCATTTCTGGTGCAAATGTAATGGGATAACTCGTGACATCACGTGGTATGCGGAAAGGCACATTCAAATAAATAAATTAGTAAATATATAAATATATAAATATGTGTGTGTACACACACACATTAATTAATTCATTGTTTTCTTTATTTACTAATGTATTTATTTGAACGTGCCTTTCCGCATAACACGTGATGATATACGGAATACATAATTTTTTTATTTACTAATTTATTCATTTTAACGTGCCTTTCCTTATATCACGTGATACACACACACACACACACACATGTACAAAAATTACAAAAATGTAATTTGTGTATGTAAAGATGTTATGCCACATCATAATTAACGAAAAGAAACAGCGCTTCCAGCTGGACACGGGATCACAGAAAAAGTTTCAAAACTGTACAAAACTATAAAATATTAAATGACCACTAAATTACAAGTATAAGTAATAATACTTAATAACACTAATAAGTAGTAATAAATACATGCATTAAATTTCAATGTAATATATATTTAAAATAGTATGTTTGCGCCTACATTTTACATTTTGAGAACAATCTTTAATCCGATCGGCGCAGCTGTACATATTTAACATAATACAAGACCAAATTTTTTAAAAGCCCCCTTATTTTTTGTTCCTTTCTTTCTTCCTTTTTTGAAAGCTAATTCTGAACAAAGGGAAAATTGTTAAAAAATATATAGCAGAAGTACAGAAATATTAATCGCGGTTTTAAGAAATGAAGGAAGTTGCGCTCCAGTTCATAGTATCTTACAGATAAGCAGAAATTCAAACATGTAAATGAAAAAATAATCTACAACAGCATCCGGGAAAATCAAATTCGCGGCGTTTCTGTCTAACTCCTGTTGGATTGCGATGACGTAATTTGATATGACACGTGAGCAGAAGATCCGCATCCGCCGTGTTTCGCTTTTTCAGAAACAGGAAGCGCTTCTTGCTGGATGTTGTATTGCTAGAAAATCTTCTGGTTGCAAAACCTTTTAATCTTTGCTTCCCAGCTGAACTATCTAGAATATTTCTGACCTGCAGATGGGACGCTTTTAGAGCTTCTCCACTTCAGGTAAGTTCATCAGAATTCTGCTCAACGCGTTGTTTATCCCCATTAAACCAGTACTGTATTTAGTTATTGAGTTTAGTTACCTTTGGTGATAAAACAATAAAATAAAAATGAAATAATTATTTCAAAATTGAATTAAGAACGATCATAATTTAGGCATAATTAAACAATAAATAAATTTCATTTATAATGCATCAGTTTTTCTACGAAATGCTTATGCACGTTAAGTAATTTGTATTTACAGCCAGAAAACTTGGATGAACGGCATACATATGAGACTGATGAAACTTCTCCGGTTGCTCCTCTTCCTCACATGCTTTCATGTCTGTCACACCGTCACGCCGCACAAACTGGCGTGTGAGATTAGGAACAATGAAGCTGACTGCAGCCACATGAACCTGGGTACAATTCCAACGGACCTGCCCTGGAACATTAGCGCGCTGGACGTGTCTCACAATCAGATCAAAACTCTCACTTCTGTGGGCTCATACTCCAACTTGGTACATGTGGATGCCAGCTACAACTCCATAACTGCCGTGGAAGAGAGTCTGTGCCGCTCTCTGCCTCACCTGGAGACCCTGAATCTACAACACAATGAGGTTTATGTGATAAGTCAGACCTCCCTGAAGAACTGTGTCCGTTTAACACAACTCAACCTCTCTGACAATAGACTGAAGCTGCAAGGAGAACCGTTCTTATATTTAAAGGTAGGGTCCTGAACAATTCGTCATGATAATGATGTCCCTCGCCGGTGTTATGTTGAAAAAAATTGGTTAATAAATTACAATCAATGCAGAAAAAAAATGCAAAGTAGTAGGGGTTTTTAATAGATTTTTTTGTTTTACATATTGTTGTTACAATTATTACAGATGTATTAAGGATTTTAAACCCCTCACTACAATATTTATTCACAATTTCCTGACAAACATGAACATTTTCACACTTTATCTCTCTGGTAAAAACACTCAGAAAAAAGTTCAGACCTGCGAAGAAGAGGAAATGTCCCACATTTAAAAAAAAAAAAAAGATTTTGAAGGCTTTTTTCAAGAAACCCTATTTTTCAGGCCCAAACTTATGTACAAATATGAAATAAAAACAATTTTCTCCAAAAATAATGATGATGGATTTATAACCAGAAATACAAGGCTGGACTCTGACTGGATTGTAAGAAATGATTGAAAGTGCTTGGGAGCTTGTCCACTGTAAGCCTCAGTCTTTTCTGTAGTGAAGAACATGCGTAGTTAGCTTATGGTAGATGTTGCCACTCATTTTTCCCTTCTGGCCTAGAAGATCCTAGCAAACGGTTTACTTTACAGTCATTTAGCAGATGCTATTATACAAAAAGACCTACACTTCATTATTCATACAATTTGCATGCAATTTTTACAATTCAACAAATTCCTGCTTTCCCCTGGGAATCGAACCCATCATCTGGTGTTTCAAACTTTCATCACGGTTGCTAGCCAGTGGTTGTGAGTAGGCATCAGCCAATCACAGACGTTGATATCATCAAGCTGAACGCATTCTGATTGACATGATCGACAGCCAATCAGGACGCAGATAAAGTAGCTGTATACTGTAAAGTGGGGGTCAGTGCTGAAATAATTTACCCCTGAAAACAATGGTGCCGACTGCCGATGATATGTTACTTTCTCTGATTTTAGAGTTTGACCTGGTTGGATGTGTCTCGGAACAAACTTAAATCAGCCAAGCTGGGCAAACAGCCTCAGCTACCAAACCTGATCGGCCTGACTCTCTCTGGAAATTACATTTCTGTCCTGCAACAGCTAGACTTCTCGTTTCTCGCCAATTCTTCCGCATTTCGGGTTTTGATACTTTCGTCTCTGCCTCTTAAAAAGGTAAGTGGTTGCTTAAATGTCACATACAGTACAGAGACAAACTTTCTGTGCTCACTTTTGTGATGCGCCTTAGTATTTGAGAAGGATGTTTGGAATATTTCTTGATTGCAAGACTTTTGTAAATATGGATAGTGAGACAAGAAAGGGTTTTGAATTTTTCTGTTTAAACCTTTTGAATTAACAGTTACACTGTACTAGCATGTATACATTGTTTATATGTATGACAGATGCATGTGTGTCCATACAGTATGTGTGTGCATATGTATGTGAATGTACATCAATGTTGTTCTCTTTATGGTCTCAACTTCAGTCAATCTACAAAATCTACACTGCCCAGATGTTTTTGAAATATCATACTTTTTCTAGGCCATACATCTGGTGAAATTTACTCTTAGGTTTACAAATTGAAAAGTCAAACCATAAACGTTTTAGTTTGGCAATTTCTATTAAAAGTAGTTTCAAACAACTATCGTTATATAACCAGCCCACAAGGTCTTTTTTAGATGGAGCAATCTTAAAGGCTGAGAGCACAAACTACAGATCCCACAATGCACTGCCTTGTCTCGTTTTTTTTTTAAAGATATTTCATTTTTCTAACTTGTGTAATTTTGACTGATATATAGTTGATATTGTTTTTTATGGAGGCCAAATTTTTATATTAGTTTTGACTTTTCGTGCAATTGAGTTTGACTCCTCTGATTTAGATTTTAACCGTGTGTTCTTCCAGGTAGAGAAAGGTTGTTTCAAAGAAGTCGCTACAATCTCAGACTTGGTTCTGGATGGGATCAGACTCGACCCTCAGCTCACATCCAGTATCTGCGAAGAACTTGCTGGAACATTTCTGCAGAATCTTTCCCTCCAGAACAGTCACCAGGTAAAGCTCTCAGACACCACCTTCCAAGGCCTCGACAAGACCAACATCACAGCGCTTGACCTCAGCAACAACGCAATGACAGAGATTGGCAATGGGACCTTTCAATGGTTTCCCCATTTGGAATCGTTATGCCTTAGCCACAACTCCCTCAAACTCCTAACTAAGGACACCTTCATTGGACTAGAAAACCTGAGATACCTAAACCTCCAGAAGGCTCTGCCTAAAAGCCATGCCACATCATATCCGATCATCCAAGACTTTTCTTTTCAACATTTAGCCAGACTAGAACATCTGAGCATGACAAATACAGCATTTCAAGATATAACTGAGAATATGTTTTCCGGACTTCTGCACTTGAAAACACTGGACCTGAGCTGGAGCAGCACAGGGCTCAGGACCCTCACAAGAAGGACATTTGTTTCTCTACAAACATCTCCTTTCCTTGAGTTGCTTAACCTTACAGGCTTGTCTATCACCAAACTTGGCCCTGGAGCCTTCTCAACTTTGGGAAAGCTCACTGTATTACTCCTTGGCCATAACTTTATTAACCAAGAATTGGTAGGTGATGAGTTTGAGGGCCTTGATAACCTCAGAGAGATGGACTTGTCTCTAAACCAGCAAAGCATTTCCCTTACCAACACCTCGTTCATCCACACCCCAACGTTGAGGACTTTATTGTTGGGTCTGGCTTTAAGAGGCACTTTAGATATCGAGCCATCTCCTTTCCAGCCTCTTGTCAATCTTACAAATCTAGATCTCAGTAACAATAATATTGCAAACTTGAATGCTGACTTGCTGAAGGAACTGTATCATCTCAAGGTATTGAGAATGCCGCATAACAACCTGGCAAGGTTGTGGAAGACCGCCAACCCCGGTGGTCCAATATTGTTTCTGAAGCATGTAACAAAACTCTCAGTTCTCAATCTGGACTTCAACGGACTCGACGAGATTCCAATCAAAGCTTTGCAAGGTTTCTCCGAGCTACGTGAGCTCAGTCTACGTGGAAATCTCTTCAATCAACTGCATGCTAATGTGTTTGATGACCTGACGTCTCTACGGTATTTACATCTCCAGAAAAACCTTTTGACGTCGGTTCAGCAGAGTCGGTTTGGCGTGCCGCTTTCCAACCTCACAGAGCTGAACATGGATCACAATCCTTTCGACTGCACTTGTGAGAGCATCTTGTGGTTTACACAGTGGCTGAACTCCACCAATGCCAGAATTCCAGAGTTTCCCCAAAGTTACATGTGCAACACCCCGAACGCCTACTTTAACCACTCTGTTATGAGCTTTGACCCTCTCTCATGCAAGGATATGATGCCTTTCAAGGCGCTTTATATCCTAAGCAGCACAGCTGTGTTGATGTTGATGGTCACAGCTTTCGTGGTCCATTTCCAGGGGTGGCGGATCCAGTTTTTCTGGAGTGTAATGGTAAACCGAGTACTTGGACTTAAAGACAATAGTGCTGCTGAAGATCGCTACACCTACGATGCTTACATCATTCATTCAGCTGAGGACAAGGCCTGGGTGGACCGAAGCTTGCTTCCCCTAGAGGCGGAGAAGTTTACGTTTTTTCTTGAGGACAGAGATGCAATTCCTGGTTTTTCTCAACTGAATGCCATTGTGGAAAATATGAGACAATCTAGAAAAATCATATTTGTCGTAACAGAAATGCTTCTTAAGGATCCCTGGTGTAGACGGTAAGGACAATTGTGATGTTTATTATTTATGGTTGTCAAATTCAAATCATTTTAATTTTAACAAATGTTCAAAGGTAAGTATTAATAATGTTATAGTGTACAAACGAAGCAATTTATATAGAGACTTAGTCTTGAAGAACTCTGCTTATGCTACTCTTATTTAATATTATAGTACAGTAGTGCAATATACAAAATATTACTGAATGTACATTTTATACAGAGCTAAGTGTATATTTTGGTTAATTGTTCTACACACTCACACTTAATGTGTGTGTGTGACCATGCATTCAGGTAT
>SOMO01000022.1:140148-150683 GCA_028128575.1 Paedocypris carbunculus | reverse complement strand
GAGAGAGAGAGAGAGAGAGAGAGAGAGAGAGAGAGAGAGAGAGAGAGAGAGAGAGAGAACGAGGTGCTGAACGGGTGTGAGAAAAGAGAGAGATGGGCGTTGGGGGGTAATTAACTTGACTGGAGCCATTAGCCGCCCAGCTCTGCATTAAACTTGCATCAGATGGACTGGAGTCAGACTGCGGCCCTGAACAGAGCTGAACCTGAACTGAACACGCACTGGAGTTCTGCTGGGGGTAAAGTGCTGACGGGACATCACAAGCTCAAGTTTTTCAACCAAAGGCAAAGAGACAGCCTGCTCTCCACGAGACATTAAGTATTTAGGTTACATTCGTAAAAAACGGGCAAAGTAGAGTCCGTTGGTGAATGCTAGTCCTGAGTCTTTTGGGCTTATATCCCTCCACGCGCGCGCTCGCCCACACACCAGTCTTATACATTGAAGTACAAAACATAACAATAAACGGTCCGACCAACATACAAACAGACAAAACAACCAAAAAATACAAACAGACAAAAATACCTTTTGATTCAAAAAGGATAACTACCCTTTAAACATATACCGGTATATTAGTATGATATATTAATGAATGGGAGAAAGACGATTGAAATAGTGTAGAGTACCGATCCTCGCCACAAGGTGGCAGTCCACGCAACGTCGCCGTTAATCACATGTTCCCAGACGCTTTGAAGTTGTCCGTGGATGTCATGTACCGACGCTGTGATGGGTGCACGCGTTCGCCATAAAAAGTGCAGACTTCGACACACGAGAGCCCCGACGAGCGCGGTGGGGAAAGTTAAACTCAAAGCGGCGCTGAAGTTGGCCAGAGCTCTCGGAGAGATGAGAGTCCACCGGAGAACCACCGCGCTCCACCTGAACCACACGGCTTATTTCGCGGACTGAGAAAAGTTTTCATGACGATATACAATGTTTATGAATGGGAGCTTTCTGAACAGCTCCGTGCCGGACCCTAGCGAGCAAACTCTTCGCCGTCCGCCCTGGGTCGCTACAACTCTGGGGTGCTTCCTCATATTCACTATAGTGGTGGATATCCTCGGCAACCTGCTGGTGATTTTTTCCGTTTACCGAAACAAGAAACTTCGGAACGCAGGTGAGTCGCGCGCGCGGAACAGCACGTGCACGGCACCGGTTCGGCTTCGCGTCCGGCACGATGGCGAGAAAAGGCAAGCAGCGCGCCTGAGATGTGACTGCGCACCCGGCGTGCCAGAACACCGCTCTGCGTTCCATTCGTGTTTCAAAATACCAGGCAGTGTGTCTGGCTAACAGCTACAGCTGATGCAGTTCAGGCTTTTCCTCGTTGTTTATGATGTTGTTGTTGTTGTTTCCAAACGCAAACATTCGCCCACAGACACTATGAGCGTGAGATGGATTTGGCGCGCTCCGTTTTTGGAGAAGTGGCATAATGGATGTAAACACCAAAAAAAAACCCCCACACATAAGTTCCCCCACTTTCGCATTTAAACTGATGTGTAAGTGCGATATTTGCAGGAATATTTTAGTTTGTTATGGATCCATTAGAACTCTTAATGACTTGTGTGTCTTGACATTGCTCAAATATGGTAATATCAATAATATCCCATTTAAGATGTTAATTACATCCTGTGTTCAGAATCCACAAATAGTTCCACCGGACATCACATCCCATTGAATCTATATTAAGATGATATTACTTTAACGCAATATTGTAGATTTCATTGATGCACAGGATATTAGATGATGATAATGTCTCCGTGGAAACGGAGAAGCTCCGTTGTGATTTAATTCCCAGATTTTATCCCAGATCTTTTATCGGGTGTTCAACCAGGATCAAGGGAATATTTATCAAATAATACCATTTGTAACTGCCAATATTTGTATGAATGTGACTTATTACCTTTCAAGGTGTCAGGAAAGCGTTGTTTTTGGCGACACCAAAGGTTGTGGGTTCCAGACCCAAAGAATGAAGGTGTTTTAAGTGAACTGACGTGATTTTCCAAAGACAACTTACAATTATAGTGTCAAGTAAATTTTCAGGATTGATTTTAGGGTTGAATCATAGACGATGAGCTCTGTGAGCGCACGTACAGAGTAGTTGGATTATAAAGTATGTGATATGTACTTTATCAACGTTTTGTGTTTTTATATCTGTTTTGTGAAATTTTTTTTTCATAAAAAGTCGCAGTTTATAGTAAAATTATTGTGATTGCTTTGTCCAACTTTCTTTTATGGAAAAGTTTGACATAAATACAGACAGTGACGGGTTAAACTTTAATGCAATCTTTTGGGATTGTCCACACGTGTCCTTTGGGTTCACCTCTTTCATTCTGAACGATTGTCCGGGCTCCGATCCGAGCATTAGACGCGGAATAGGATCAAGTGTCCGGTTCGGGAAATCGAGCACGTTCACTAACGTTGATTGACGTGCTGTTCAGGATATATAGCAGTTTATTTTGGCATTCATCCGTTCACATCAGTCCGAAGTGCCACGGGATTAAAATTTCTGCCCTGTCAATCACAGAGTGGGAAAATAACACACATCAATGGCACTCGGCCAAACCCCTAACATCAGCAGATAAGTAGTGGGAAAAACGCGAGTCACATCGAGTCTTTGGATAAACAGGGGAGTCAATTTAATTAAGCTTTGACCCACATTGTAGAAATTGACATTTTTCCCAGCAGCTCATTAAAGCGGTGTTGGGAGCGGGGACGTGTTTGGAAAGAGCGCGAGTAGGTACATCCGCGCGTAAAGTTTGTCCAGCGCTGTGACGCGGGTTCGAGTCCTGCGGTGCGCACGCCTCTCGTACTCCGAGAGCGCGCGTGTGTTATTTGGAACATGTGATTCGTGCTTTCATTCAGCTGGTATGACAATTTTAATCCCCACATTTCATTTTTAATCCTCAAGGATCAAATAACGACCATGCTTATGCAATCCACATTGACGAGAATTAAAAGGACAAAATGATGCACACGTGTATAAAAGCGGGTCAACGTCAGGTTTTATGAATGTTAAACTCTTCATTTCGGGTGTTTAAGTTTAGGGAGTCTACAGTATATCATGTACTGTAAAACACACATTTCATTAAAATGTTACTTTTGAAAACACAAAAAAAAAGCAAGTTTTAATGGTTTAAGTTTAACATAACGTGTTTTAGACTTAATGGATTTCAAATGTGTTGCAAAATGACATTTTTTTTAAACAGATAATTGCCTACTATATAAAATTTGCAATACTGTTAGTCTTTATTGGCTTGTATTATATAGAAAAAGTGCACGTTAATATTTCTTACTGAAAGTTCAAACAGGTTGAGTTTACATAAATACACATGATCATGGTCCATTAATCAGATAAACTCATTTTATGAATGCGCAGTTTACAATAGAATTGAATTGACACACAAAATAAAGCAACCTTCTGGAATTGTTAGTGTGTTTGACTTTTATTTTAAAGATTACAAGGTTGTGTGTTTTTATTGTGTGTTGCTAATCTTTGATGGAGTTCGCTGTTTACAAAGAATCTTTTTATGTAGTTATAAAAATTCCTGAAAAAAAGAACATTCAAACAAATTGTTCAGGGTTGTTTAATTTCGTGGAATTGAACAAGTACTGGTTTGTATTTGCTCTGTCATAACGCATTTTTGAAAGCCGTATATGATTTGTTTTATCCCTTTTTAAAATTGGTCGCGTGTATTCACGGAATTTACTTTGAATGTAAAAATAATTCTTGCAGCTTGTTAGATTTGGCGAATCACGCAAGGTGCTATAGTTGTTCACTAAAGTCACAACTGTTTGTCCAGCCTCCTAAAGGCTTGAGGCGGGACAGAACAGGGGTCATTTTACCATGGGTCCTTGTGGCCCCTGCACAGGCTTCACTTCAGATGAACATGAAAACGTCCATGAAAAATTCATGCCTCTTGTCAAATAGTTTCCTTCAAATTCAGAATGAATCTGAAGCAGCCATCACAACTGCTGGACATATGGCCGTTGTTTAGTGCCAGATGAATGAGTGACACTGCGGGGGGAGGAGAGCGGCGTGTGTGGTTGTAGCTCTCATCCATAATCAGTGATCCATCTCCCTCTCTCTTTCTTTCTCTCTATTTCTGTCTGTCTCTCTTTTACATTTTTCTCTATTTGTCTTATTTTTGTATGCATACCCTTTCTTTCTCTCGCTCTTTCATTATCACCTTCTCTTCATCTCCTGATACGTTCTGATACTTGTCCTCTGTTTTCACTTTCTCCCTATCTCATTTTCACTCACTTTTGTCTTTTCATTCTGTTTCTCAATCTCTCTCTCATTATCTTTCCATTTCTCTCTCTCCTTTTCTCTCTCTTTCCCACTCATCCTCTCTGCCTCTCTCATTCCCTCACTTTCCCTTCCTAATTTCATCCTCTCTTTTTTTCTATACCACTTTCTCTCTCCATCCCCCCATTTCACCCTCACTCCCTCTTTAATTGTTCTATTTGTCCCCCACACATTCTCAGTAACTGTAGCATAAAACATTATGTGTCCTTTATGATCGGAGGAGGATGTGTGTGGTTCTGGTGAATGCAACCCACAGTCTTTATCATAGTTCAAGTTCGCACTTGAGTGTTATATATGTGATTCCACTTTAACTTGCGAGAGCTGTGCAGTGGGAGAGCTTCTAAACCTTTCCCTGATATCAAGTATCACTGATTTAACTGATGCAGAGGCAGGAAATACTTGATCTGTGTGTCTGTCCACCAGTCTGTAGTTACTTTTCTGTCCATATCTGTTTTAATCTGCTTAATCAAAATTATATATTTTATTCTAAGCGATGTATTTAAAAGCGTATCTGTTTTACACACCTGAGCAGTTTGTATGTGTGTATTGTTGTTTGCTCACGTCTTCGCATGAGACGCAGAAGTGTGTTCTCACAATCACAGCTTGTTATTGAAAGCTTGTTAATTAAAATGTTTAATATTATTACTTTTATGAATTTGTGTGTAATCAAAGTGGATATAGACTAGGATGGGAATTGTTCTTTTTAGAGTGTTCACGCTCAAAAGCATAACAGAGGATCATTCCCAAAGCCCTTCGAATGGCACGTGTCTGAGAGGAAGTCATTACTGGTCTGAACTCTCAGACGGTCTTTATAGCCCTTCATGAATCAGTCGTAAGCGCGACTGTGACTCAACACCAGTTGTGTGCTGCCAGTTTTGACTATAAGAACCAAAAATAGCAGCGGCGTTGATGGGCTCACTTCCTGATCACTTCCAACAGTGCGGAATCTCAACAGAAATGCATCAAGTGGCTTTGAGCGCAACTTCCGGCCAATCAATAAAGAATGCCTGTGTAGTTTGGACCAAGCAAAAGGTAGGATTTCAGGCATGATTTATTTACTGAACAAAATAAAGACTGAATACTGAGTCTGGAAAAAAAAAAAAACACAAGGTTAATTTTATAAAGTCTCACTATGTCAGTGTAAGACTACTCAAAATATAATTTATGTATCAGATCTCTAAATGGACCTGTGAGAACTTTGTTCGTGCCCTTGAATGTTGTAATGAGTGAGATACAGGTTCATTCGTCTAAGCCAATCAGATGAAGATTTCATGTGATTGGCTCATCTGACCAGTGTTGAGACATAAAATAAGACATTACAAATGCCTTATAAATTAATATTTTAAGTTCTATTACTTGATATAATCAAGTAATATTAGGCCAATTCATTTTAGGAAATGTCAGTCTTTTATTAAAAATATTTTTTAGTTTGAAACCGACAAACTTGAATGTGAGCACGTTCAGCCAATCTCAAGAGGTTTGGAACAGACCGTACGTGTGATTTACAATAGAAGATTCTCTTCCTGATGTGGATGGAGAAAAATATGTTTTCATGTCTCATTTCTTGCACGGAACAGCCTGACATGTAGTTTATCGCGAGAAAATCTAATCATCTGGCTTCTGCAAACTTATATTAAATTTGGCATTTGAATCCAAGACATTTTAATGGATTACAACCTGTTGGTGACCTTAAAATAATGTAATTGTATGATGCAAGGTCATTAAAATAACCTAACTGCATTGTAAATATATGTGAAAGATACATTTGTTTAAGGCAAATGACCTTTACCGTTTTTATTGTTTTTGTTTTTTTTAAATATCCAAATATCTTGTTTGCTTTGCCCAACACATTTTCTGACCAAATAGAGAGCAATAAAAACTGAAGGTTAGGGGTGAAAAAACCAATAAGTTACAATATTTAGTAACTTCAAACTTATTAATGCTGATTCCGCAATCCACACATTGGGTTTTGACTCTTCACAATAGGAATTTTTTATACATGGATATTTACAATGAAAGCGGATGCGGCTTTATTCTGTGCTCAGGTCTGTCCCACTAACCATCACAACCTGCGTGTGTCAGAGAACGTTCAGTGGGGATCTCAGTGCGGCTGAATTTTTTATCCACTTTCAAAACGACGGATGGGCACACACACAGACTGTGCCGTGTGAAACATTTATTGGCATCTTAGATGAATCCACAGCATCATTTTTGTGGGGGGAAAAAACTTGGGCATGACTGCAAAGGCTCTGGGGTTGATCAGTTTGAGGAACATCAATGTGTATGTTGAGCCTTGTTGTGATGTGTGTGTCTTTTATTTTAGATTTCAGCCGCAGTGTGAATCTGTTTGTTCTGGCTGTTGTTCATGTAAACCAGTTGAGATTTTAGGAAGCTGGTGACGGGCGCATGTGTTTCGTCACGTCCTGCTGTGCTCAGGCGTCTGTGTTTGTATACACTGCTTCTGTCGCCCCCCCGTCGAGCTCAGGTGCTCCGTCTCACACATGAAAAGATGGATGGACTCAAAGGTAGATGGATAGACAGTGTCTACACAAGTAGGTTTGAAAGAGCCTTTTGATGAGGTTCATCCTTCCTCCTTCCTTTCTCTGATCTGAGCGACTGGAGCGTGAGTCTCCTGTGTGGTGCAAGCGGAGCTAATGGAGCAGTGTTTGTGAACAAGTGTGCGCGCACTAATGGATGGAGGTTAGTGTGTTGGGAATGGCACATCGCGCCTGTGCACTCGTGTATACATGTGTAGGTACCGCAGCTGAGCTGGAGCCGCGTGTGTGCGTATACGCCAGAGGTGAGAGACAGTGACCTGAAAAGCACTGAAATCACTCATGCAAACATGCGCTTTAAAAGCCACATCGCGCAACACGCGCATCTTCCTGACACTTCAGGAGGAGAGACTTGATTGTTGGTCGTGGATTTATGTGGCTTCTGGATTCGGCTTCGGTCTGTAGTTATTCCGCTCGGCCTGACCTCCTTCTTTTCGCTCGCGTGCCGTGCCCCGTTTTTTTGACGTCTTTGTCCACGTGCATATCTCGTGCAAAAAAATCGGCCACTTTTATGGTCACCTTGGTTCTGATCAAATTTATTCAGGATCTGGGTTTCATTCGTGAATACAAGAAATAATGTATGTAGAATTAAAAGATTGACGGTAGTCTGGCAGATTGGTCTTTTTTGTGGCTGCTGAATTGGGCTGATTGTGGCTGGGAACATGTTTTTGTAAAGGAAATAAGGAGTTGCAGATGTATTTATGCCTGCAGGAGAACATGAACTTATCATTGGATTTTGGAGCTCAATCTCCCAAAATCCTTTATTTCACAGCTCACCACATGACCAATGATGCTTTGTATTTAAGTGCTCTGCATGGGACCCGGAGCAGTGGGTAGCCTTAAGCCGTGGTGCCAGTGGTGGTCAGTGTCTGAATTCGAACCTGACAGGTCCAAGTTCTTAACGCTGGATCACAACTCTATGGTGTTTGTTTGACCTTTGAAAGTTTTTTCAAAGCACGATGAAATTATTTCAGTAAAAAAAATTGTATTACCACTGAAAAATGTTAGTTAAAAAACAAAAAAAACATAAAATTCAAGCTTAATAGCAGTATTTGCCTGCTTTGAATAAAGCAATGAGCAAGTGCTGTTGTCCAAAAATGTTACCTCGTCACAGGTTCTTAATTTGATTAATCTCTTGATCAATTGTTGATTTAAATCAATTGTTTTGTATACTCTTTTGTATACTGTTTTGTATATGTTACAATAAAAAAGGCAACATAATTACGCACCTATCCGTTTTTGCAATTGACAACAGAAAAAGAAACATTCACTTTTGCATACAACGTGACAATAACAAGATGAGATTCAATTGTTTACCAAAAATTGCAGATTGTTAACTCAAACAAAAACTTTCATTGCTAAAAGATTAAGCCCTACACTGGGTAATCACATTACTGCCGACGGATGCACCAGAACAAGCGTGTAACGTTTACACTCGTTAGTTTGTTCCCCTTATTCATTCAGCAAACTTTGTAAACACTGTGGTGAGAAAACACTCATTATGATTTAATGAACTAATCGCAGCATCTCTTCTGGTATGAAGGCTTGCACAAGTGTGTACTGATTGTGCATGAGTATGAGTGTACGAGTTTGCCTGTGCGTGTGAGAGAAAGAGAACATAAATAAAGCTTTCAGGATGATAACGCTTATCATTGCGTAATGGGAAATAAGTGCTTGAAGTCAGAAGTCAAGTGCGCGTGTTGTTTTGTTTCTGGGCTGTTTTGTGCATGTGATTGTGAACGAGGGGCATGAGGAAACGAAGGCTATTTTCACCAGCTGAATAATGGAAGTGGTCTGAAATGAAATGCACAAACAGGTCATCTAATCACACAGCGGACACTCTCACCGTCCACTGGACTTTCCTGGCTTTTCCACCAGAAGGTTCTTTCAGGTAGACGGAGGCATTAGATGAGTGAACCTTCTCTCAAGCCCTCATCACCGCGTCTGCCTGCGGTACTTTTGGTGTGTCTTTTAAATAAATACATTTGGCATTGAACAGACATTTAATTCCTTCAGAACATAATTGCTATTGGTTTAGTTGTGAGGTGTTCACATTTTACCGGTGCTTTTAAATGACATATTGGGACATTTTGGAATTATTACATAAATCTTTCCACTTCAAATCAATGTTAACTTCATAATTTGTTCTAATTACAGTTGCATTCAGTGTTAAATTTGGTTGATCAGTTATTTTTTAAAACAATTTAATTGCAATTTACACATTCCAAAACAATAAAATGTTTTATTATAAATCGAAAAAAGTACTGTATTGTATATATTTTGTATATAAGTTATCGATTGATTTTTGTGAAGATGAACAGAGGAGGGGAAACCTTATGTTCACTGAATGAGCAAAATAATAACAAATAAAGCCTATTGCAGTTGCAATTTTGTTGAAACATAATGTTATAATGACGATTAGACACAAGCACACACACAGAGATGCGCACGCACACACACACACACACACACACACACACACACACACACACACACACACACACCATTAGAATGGGATATTCTTCACCAAATTGCACTCTAATGTCTAACGCAGCAATTCATTCTATTACTGTAGCAGGTCATCTCAGCCGCTGAAAATGCAATAATGGAAAAGAAAAAAAACATATTTGATTGACAATATTTGCCTTGCCCCTGAAGGCATTAAAAAACCCTAAAGCCATTTTAGGTAACTAAATAGCCTCGCAATAAATGGATTTGGGCTTTGTTCATGTAGTGAAGAGAGAGAAAAACACAGTTTTAAAACACAGTTCGGAATTGACGTTTCATTTCAAAATTGTTACATTTAGTGTGTCACAATTGTATGTTACATTGAATAAAAAGGAAAAAAAAAAGAGCACAGCAGTCATGTGCTACATTGTGTTTTCATCCATACACTATACATTGTAAGACATATACGCATGCGTCTGTCTGAGCCTAGGCTTTCTTATCTTTTTCGTTTGCAGCTGCAGCTTTTGTCAAGAATGAAACAAAACGGAACACTGTGCTAATTCGTGTTTTATCTCTTTTTCACCTGTGTAAAAGCGTAATTGTAGGTGTTGGTGTCTTTATGCCTGTGTCTTTCCACATCGCTTCATCTAGGCAGAGATAAGCAGACACAAGGGAAATGCACATGAGAGAGCCAAAGATAAATAGAGTGACGGAAGCGATGATATTTCCTAAATGGAATTAGCCGCTTTGAGCTTTGTAATGTGCTTGAGGGAAAAAGATGGAGAAAAGTTCTCCATTTTAATCCGGCAAATCACTGTCAGGCTCCAGCTAACATCTCTGAAGAAAATCGTTCTTAGTATAACATTAAGCGTTGCTATTAAATCTGTCTGTATGCCTGTGTGTCTGCTTGACACCGGTTTTGAATGAAATCCTGTAGTTTAATTCAAATAAAGCTCTGAGTCTTAAGCGAAAGCCATGTTCTTTTTCACTCAATCTACACTCAACACTTATACACCACACACGCACGAGCACACACACACACACACACACACACACACACACACACACACACACATCTGAAAAAAATGACTTGCATTTGAATGGATAAGCATGCAGTTAAAATGCATAGGTATGTCACATATCATTTTAAACCTGCACAGATGTGGTTTACAGAGATAAACCGGCACCTATAGAATAATGATGGTCAGAGTCAGCAGATCCCTTTACTTTCACGT
>SOMO01000022.1:126065-137196 GCA_028128575.1 Paedocypris carbunculus | reverse complement strand
ACACACACACACACACACACACACTGGGTACTAGCTGTGTGTTAAAATAAAAAGGTCATGCTTGACTTCACCACACTGTTTTACAGTGCACCACAAACTTCCCCGCTGGCACCGTAATCATATAACACATTTGGGGGTTGCGTTTAATCCACAAAGTAAGCTTTTTACATCTTTTTGGGGACTGAGTGTTTTTCTTTTGTTCCTGTGAGTCTAAATTGGGTGCTTAACTCTGTAGGAAGAGTAAAATTGTCACTTTGTGCATATTTTGTGAAGAGGACTTAGTGCGGCACTCCATTTAGTCAATAAAAACAAAAACATTGTGTTGCAAAAGACTTTTCCCCCTCTGTCAAACACTTTCCAACCGCGTGCTGCAAATAAAACCCTCGTTGTTCTCAAACAGTGGCGGCTTGTCTGCTGGTAGCAAGAAAGATAGTGTCTTTATAGAAAAAAAGCATGATTATAAAATACAAGACTGTAAAATGTCATTATTATGATCGCAATTTATGGTTTTTAAGAGGATGATGCACCGATCGACCTAAATCCATCATCAGTGTGGAATAATTCTGAATTATTAAAATCTGGTTCCTGGTTATTAAACATCCATGGATCATTTCCCAAAGACTTCTTCTATTTTTGGAGCAGTGAGTTGGAGCCAATCCCAGCATCTACAGGCCCTAAAGATAAGATACACATCCAGCATCAGTGATTGACCAATCACAGATACCGTGACACACACACACACACACACACACACACACACACACACATGTGGGCAAATTAGCCAGTTGTATTTTGTGCTAGTATGTACTAGAATTGCATGTTTTTGGAATATAAAGGTAATTTGATCTACAAAAAATGTAAATATGTAAAAATAATCGGTTCTGATCAAGCTTCGAACTTAGGCATCGTATTTGGGTAATAGTTAAGTTAAGGTTGGGGTTCCTTTGAAATATATAAAGTTCACCAGTTTCTTTGAAATATATAAAGTCCTAAAAATGTTACTGCTTGAAATATAAATGTTTTTGTTTCACATTTGAATTTGTTTACCATTATGATATGTTAATTACTGCTAATAACTGCTTTTAAATAGACGGTTGCAACTGCAGTAATTAGGATTTAGATACATTTATATCGTAATCAGAAAGTCGAAAAGTTCAAATCGCCGACTGGTTTCACAACAAGCATTTTGTGTTTGTGTGTATATGTGTGTGAGTGCGTGCGCGCGCGTGTGTGTGTGTCTTTGCGTAGTTATGTGAAAATAATAATAATACAAGTGCATCTTATGTTTATCAATCTTCATAACTTTATTAATTATTTTCCACTTGTGTGGCAGTAAATAGTTTGATTATTGCAACTACAACAAATAGTTTTATGTTTTATTAGTTTGTCATAACCATAATCAAAGACAGTTAAATATTCTTTATTACTGTTCCTGAAAATATAATAAAAAGGAAATACTATCAAATACAACAAAGAAACAAAAGCAAAACAAATGTGTATAATTTTAAAACGTCACATGTAAAACAATTAATGGCATGATATTCTTGATTTTATGAGAACAACCTGATGAAGGATTTAAACATGCCCTTTAAATCGTATGTGTGTGTGTGTGTGTGTGTGTGAGAGAGAGAGAGAGAGAGAGAGAGAGAAAAAGAGAGAGAGAGAGAGAGTTTTGATCTTTAATGCACTTTCACCAAACGTTTCGGAATCCATTTCAACATCAGACTGAAGTAAATTTAGTTTGATTTCAAGCAAGACTCTGGCAGACAGTGCAGGGAAACCTCCGCTCATGGTTAGAGAAGATCACCACACGCCGCCGCTCCTGAAGGACACGCTTGTTTAAATAGAACAGACTAATGCTTGACACTCGGGTGGATGTGAAGTAGAACTGACAGTCCTGTCAGCACGAGGACTAGCGGAGTTTCTCCGTGCTCTCGTGTGTTCCTGCGCTCAAACCTGACATCTGACAGCGCCAAGGCCTCGCCAGCGCAGTGTATTTTTCAGTCTCCACCTTTGTGAGGGTTTCTCCGTCTGTGGCACGGATCTGTCAACTTGTGTCTCGCCAGCTTCACTCCAAACTTGCTGGATGCTGAGCGCGACACCACCTGTGGTGTTTTGTCATCTTCTCTCGTTCAGCGGAGACACTGAGCTGCCGCGACAGGTATCGTCGCACCGTCCGCGACACACCAGCAGGTATCACGCAGGCCACAAACGATCCCCGAGAGATGTTGCGCCTGGGAAGCCAAGCCTCGTGCATCCATTGAGAAAATGAAATCCATCCATCGGCCTTCTCTGCTGGCTTTAATTCAAGCCGGTGAGCAATGCCAGGAGACAAAGAGCTGAGAGGAGATGATATGAAGGGCTCGGCGCGTCTCAAAATCCGTCTTTCGGTGAAATTGATTCAACTGCATCGCTTTTGGCTCTTGCCCTTCATGTTTTAAGGTCATTGAAAAATTAGCTTTGGCATTGGCTCGGACGTTGTTGATTGTTCTCAAAGTGCTTTCTTTGTCTTGGGTTGGTTTCAGAGCAGTTTGCCTCATATGTGTATTATACAAATGACCCAGGCAGGCTTTTAAGCCAAGTGAGCAGCTTTAAAGAGAATGGAACTGAGACGTAAGAGCTGACTAAATATGGTCGGCTTTAGCTTTGTGATGGGCTTCGCCTTTCACGTATTTATGAAGTTGTTTTTGTGAAGTTTTGGGTTTAAAATTCCTCGACTTTAAAGTAAGGTTTCCATTAAAGAAAAGAGTCAATTTCTTTGCTTTGGTAGATGATGTTTTGAATGTTTCTTGTCTCAAAAAACCTCTCACTCACTCACTCTCACACACTCACACACACACACCCACACACACACACACACACACACACACTCACTCAGTCACTCACAGACACTCACTCACACAGACACTCACTCACTCACACTCTCTCATTCATTCACTCACTATTAAAAAGGGTTTTTTTTATGCATTAAATGACGCGTGGGACATACAAAGCCTATCTGAGCTTTGTTTAAGGAAAGACTGTCTGTGCGTGTCTGTGCGTGCATGGCTGACAGGTTTGAAAGATGAAGTAATAGGCAGAATAATTCAATTTTAAAGGGATTTACGGGATTTTAAAGATTTACATATGTGAAATCTGGCAGTCTTGGCGTTTTTATCTAGATTAACACACACAGGCACACACACACACACGCACACACACAACTTGTTTAATCTTTTTCTGTTTCTCTTTCATAGGTTTGTGTGCGCTTGGTTATAAAGTATAGTAAGGTTAAGTTACACATACACATTTAGCTGCAGTATTTTCAACTCTTTAAAGTGTTATGTTAATGTTTTTTGCGTAACATTCTACTTACATGAAAATAATTCATCATCACCTACATACGTATTTTGAGGTTTCAATATTCTGCGTATTGTATTTATCATCTTCCCTCCAATGTCAGAATGTACCCGGCGGCGTGGAGGTAATTCTAAATACGGCCACTAAGCATCTTCCGGCTACAGTTTCATACCGTGTTATGTGTGTTCACACTAATGTGTTGACGCGTCTCTGTGTGCCCTTGTCCCCCAGTTTAACTCCACGCTATGGAGTGGCATCACGGGTGGTAGGCTGGCGCTTTGGAATATTGGCACTGTTTACTGGGTGTTAATCAGACTCTCGGTCGACTCGTGTAACACCTTGTTGCCTCAGAGCGCAGCATTAAATGACTAATGACGGACTGACCTTGACTCCGCCCTTGACGGAAGCCATGACTGTGACAGTGCGCCACTCTGGTTTACAAACAATAATGCATTCAGTTTGTGTTAGTATTTCCAATTTTGGGTTCATTTTTCTCACACAAGTGAGCTGCTTTGGCAAGGTGCCGTTATTAATATTAATCCACAGTCATCAATGCTCTTTGTGTTTTCAAACAGATTTGGAATTGCTCATCACTGTGGAGAGAGACTCGTTCATAAACATGAGATCAGCATCAGCACCGAATCTAATAACTTCACGCAGACGTACCGCTCCGTGGCTTCTGCTGACACCGTACTCATCGGGGATAAAATACTAATAAATGAAGTAAAAACGCTCACAGATTGGCTCTGTCCTTCAGATGAGCATAGATTGTGGCTACTCAACAGGAAGAAAAGTTGTTAGTCTCGATGGAAAGGCTTTAAATTACACGACTTCCATCGAAGCCAACAGGAGGTTTTCATCTCAATTTGCAATAGCTATTGATTTATTGAAACCAAGTAACTGATGACTTTATTGTTTATCAGTGAAGCACAGAGACACGTCTCATTCATCGACTTACCTCTCCAAGAGCTTGTTATAAGTTCGCTTTATTGGCATTTTCATGGAGCGAATTACCATCGCTTTTCAGTGTGTAGCCCAAGGAACATCTGTAAAAGACAGTGGCTGCTTGTCTTATTTTGACGTCAGACAAGCTGGCCTGATTACAGACTTTTATAGTCTGAAAATAGTGATTTGCACACTTCCAAGAAAAATTATTTGGTTTTCATTGGACTATTTTTGTCCAGCCTGTCATCTTGAAGTTTTAATTGAGTGTATACCCAAAGTATTGAATCCAGGAGAGGATGGCCTTACTCAAACTCTTTTTTTTTTTTTGTAACTCTTGTCATTTTGTAAGATCCACAGAATCTCAAACATTAGTTGTATCATGTACATGTGATGCTTGCAATAGTCAAGCTGAAGCATATGTAAAATGGCATGTGCTTACTTGGGAATCTATTCATATTCATGGGGTGTTTAACAGACATTAACATACAGTGAACGTTGTGCCTGAGACCCCTGAGAGGAACAACATAGAAGCCGTTCTCGTTTGACCTTGCCCAGACAGCGACCTGTTGACCTTTGTCCTCTCACACAAATTGAGCTGTAACCCTAAATACTTGGGGCTAATGAAGTCGATCTAGGCCAGACTGTAAGAGTCCAGCCTTCCCCAAACAGCCTTAATCTTTGACATTTGAATGGCCGATTCGTACATTAGACTGAAGAGCCTAAAGAGAGATGATTATATGCACATACTAATGTAATCCGTCAAGGCTTGAAGATCACAGAGTCAAGTGGTTAGGGGAAACTGGAGAGACCATTTGTAAATCAATCACCCTCTCATTAAAAATACTCCCGATTCCACTAGCCAAGCTACTCTAGGCAACTTACTTTCCAGTAAGTAGATCCTGTCACTTGTCAGTCTCACGTTCCCCAAAATCCCAGAAGGGTAAAAATATTTTGGGCACAGAGTTTGGGAAACATGGCGCTGAATGTTTTCCATGAGTTCCACATCCCTGTTAGCTAAATAATATAAAAAAAGGTCTGAGTGACACCTTAATCGCTCTGATAACCCAAACTTGCTAAGCCCAGCCGATGGCATTACGTCCCTCAGGGACTTGACAGTTTGACTTTGTCAAGGACAATTCTTTGATTTCCTTCATTTCTCCATTCGGCCTGTAAGAAAGCAAGCTGCCTAGCCTCCATCATCTACCCCTTTTAGTCACAAACAAGCTGAGTGCCCTACTGAAGTCGTCATGGAGACAACCTAAGTAACCTCTGCTGTCAGTGCACATCAAGACTCAACATGTTAACACTCCGTTCAGCTTCCCAAGCTTGGAGAAAAAAAACGGTGACTGCCGGGAGATTCCGAACATTCTTCTCTCGATTTTTGGATATTTGTTTGTATTACTAGGCTGGAGATCATTAGGAATTGGTATACAGCTTTGTTTTTGTTCCAGTACAACTCTGAGCCTTATACAGTTTTTTAAATTGGAAATATAAAAGTTTTGCATGACGAAAACACATAAGAATTTTCTTATGCTTTTCGATTAGTATTGTTTCATAACACATGACAATTCCACTTTCCCACTAAGAGCCGTGGTGTTCCCTCAAAATTAAGCCTTTGATTGGTCTGAAATATAATAAACTAGTGAAGTGAAATATTCGGAGCATGAGATGGATATGGAACCAAGTGAGGAAAATAAACCGATCAGATCATTTTAATCACAAAACCCGAGACAAATAAATGCAAGAAAAGATCCCAGCTTGTTTCACAATAACAGTGAATAGCTGTAGCCTGGCTACAGTGGCCCGATATTATTCATATACTTTTCGCTTTTATGCAAACTCAAAGTCACAGGGGTTTATATTTCTGAAGTACGTTTTAATCAAGGACAGAGCTGTTTAGATGTTCATTCCATTCCACTGCAATAAAAATAGACTCATCATCTGGTAAGACATGCGGGATTCTGGACTTGAACCTTTTCACTGAATTGACAACCTGTAACTAATGACAAACAATGGCAGTCGCCTAGAAAGCACAGCTCAGATGAAGTTCACGTATGTGCTTCTGTGCGGAACATGCACTGGCTGGTGATTGACAGCTTGGCTTCGGGCCACCACCAATTAATTGACAAGAGCGTCACTGCCCACGAATTAGCGCTTCTGTTCTGAGCTTTGTCAACGCTTCAGACATGTGCTGGCGTTGTGAGGGGACGGAGAGACAGCTGACACACTCAAGGACAGGTTCATTTTTAAGCAACTTAGCATCTGCAATCTCCAGGGGTTTGTCTCAGAGCCAAACAAGACCTTTTCACTAAAAAGCAACTGGAGAGACAGTGGGCTACACGTCATCTCTGCATTAATATCATGTCAGTGCTCCGTGTGCCTCTGCTCGCAATGCTCCTGACAATCAATGGCAATACTCATCAGCATCCAAAGATGGTCATCGTTCTTTTAATGGATACAATCAGCCCTGGGATTTAGTCTGAAATTGTTCTGTCTGTCAGTCTGTTGCTCTCCGTCTTGCTCTCTCACTCTCTTTTTCTCTGTCTCTATTTTTATCGTCTGTACATCATCCATCAATTAATTTTGTCTGTCTGTCAGCCCTTCTATCTATTAATCCATCCATCCATTCATCCAAACTATTCATTCATCCATCACATAATCCATTTTTGGTTGTCTGTCTGTCAATCTGTGCATCTCTCCTTTGGACCTTCTATTCATCCTTCCATCCATCATTAATCTTTCCATACATCCATTCATCCATCTGTCCATTCATTCGTCTGTTCATTCATCCCATGCATTTTTTCATCCATCTATCCGTGCTTCTGTTTATTTGTCTGTTTGACGGTTCGACAATCCATCCACACATCATAAATCCATCCAACGATCCATCTATCGATCAATCCATCCATCCTTTCACTTTTGCTCTGCTTTTGAGCTTTGCTTTTTTACCCAAAGTTAAAAAAATCTCTTTTTTACCCATCCTCATGCTCTGTCGCTTTCTATGCTCTGTCTCTACATCCACGCACGCACACACAAACACACACACACACAGGCGGATATTTTTTACTTATAATAAAAAACTAGTTGTTGTTGAAATGAAAAGTTTCAGAATACCACTTGTGCTTATTGCTCCTCTAATGTCTTTTGCACTGCCATAAATCCGAATGTGTGTCATGAACACGGAAGATTCCCAGGCCGTAATCTCTGAAGAGCGGCTTGAGTGCACAATCTCCTGAACTGCCAAGTGTTTCCCTCTTCATTACAATGTTAGTTAATTATTCCAGCTTCACTCACAATGTCAAGTCCTTGTGTCTGGCGGCAATTAGAGATTCATTCATTAGAACCGCCTTTGTTCTTTCTCTAATTCAGCCGTCAGCTATAGGCCGCGCTTAATGGAGGAAGCTCATTTATACCACACTCTTGCATTCCTAACACTCAATGATTCTTGTTTTAAGGTTCAGCTGTAATGAACATGACGTGTGTACGTTCCTGTGCTCACCACCGTCTCCCTCTTTCTGTCCCACAGGAAACATCTTTGTGGTCAGTTTGGCCGTGGCCGACCTGGTGGTGGCCATTTATCCGTATCCGTTGGTGCTAACCTCCATCTTCCACCGGGGCTGGAACCTGGGTTACATGCATTGCCAGATCAGTGGCTTCCTGATGGGCGTCAGCGTGATCGGCTCCATATTTAACATCACCGGCATCGCAATTAACCGCTACTGCTACATATGCCACAGCCTGAAGTACGACAAACTCTACAGCGACAAAAACTCGGTCTGCTACGTGATGTTGATATGGGCTTTGACGGTGCTCGCCATCGTGCCCAACTTGTTTGTAGGCTCGCTTCAGTACGATCCACGGGTCTACTCCTGCACGTTCGAGCAGTCGGCAAGCTCGGCGTACACCATCGCCGTCGTCTTCTTCCATTTCATCCTTCCCATCATGATCGTCACCTACTGTTACCTCCGAATATGGATTCTGGTCATTCAAGTCCGGAGAAGGGTGAAGCCAGACAATCGTCCCAAACTCACGCCTCACGACGTACGAAACTTTGTCACCATGTTCGTGGTCTTCGTGCTTTTCGCCGTCTGCTGGGCGCCACTGAACTTCATCGGCCTGGCTGTGGCCATTTCTCCGGAGCGTGTGGTTCCTCTCATTCCCGAGTGGCTGTTTGTGGCCAGCTATTTCATGGCGTACTTTAACAGCTGCCTCAACGCCATTGTGTACGGCGTCTTGAACCAGAACTTCCGTCGCGAGTACAAGCGCATCGTGGTGTCGGTCTGCACGGCCAGGATCTTCTTTCCAGAAAGTTCCAACGAGGCACAAGAAAGACTCAAGAGCAAACCCTCGCCACTCATGACAAACAACAATCAGGTCAAAGTGGACTCTGTGTGAGCGTGCGTGTAGGTCTAATATATATAATTATATATATATGAGGGACAACCAAATATGTTCACCAACGAGTCCTGAAACTGTGATCTGTTGCTTCAGCTTCGATTTGAAACAACAGGAAATTGTCATTTTTTTAAAGACCCTTTTTGGTTCCTTATTGTTTATGTGTTTACATGATCAAATCTATATCAGAGAGATGTTTTATTGCTATTTCTATCTATCAGGCAGACGTTAAGAGTTGAATGATTTGGATGTAAATATATTTGGAGCGTGGATCACTGATGTTGATCATTCAGTGGAAATCAGAACTGAATTGTCAAGTAGTGATGCCATGACATCAGTATTTCCACAACGCCTGGTCTGAAGTGAGACGCCAGCAGAAAGCTGCTTTAGAAATGACCTCTTCCGGTTTCACACTGTTGCTCTGCATTTCAGGAAGCAATACACCATGACCTAACTGTCATTGTATGTTTTTCTTGGTCCTTTTTGTTATTTGTTTTATTTATTTATTTTTTTTATTTTTACTGTTTTTTTTTTCCCATCCTGAATGGTTGATTCTCTGTCACTGGTTGTATGCATGGATCAAATGACAAGTTCATATGCAAACGGAAAAGAATAAAATCTTTTTTCTTCATATCCTGCTGGGTAAGTAATTTTTGTTTGCAGTATCTTGACTTTTGTGATGGAACAAGAGAAACGATGAAAAAATGATAATAAACTAATTTTTTACTAACTTCACACACTGGATTCTCGTATTTTTTTTTTTCTTTTTCACAAATGGTGTGACTTCATCATTGCTTCAGAGAATTTTATGAGACCACTAACCACTAAACCACATGTTTATTATGTCATAAAAGTTAATGACTAATTGGAATGTTTATTAATATTTTCAAAAAAGTAAATTATGAGCCTCGAGTCCGACTCTGTGTGTAACTTTTGTGTAACTTAGAAGTGACCCGAGGCTCTGCTAAATATGTAAGATCCAGTAATTTATTTTTTTTTTTTTTACGGGCGATTAGTTTTAAATTCACTTAAACTGAACCAACAGATCATTGACGACTATTGGAAACACTAGTATCGGAAAAGACAATCATATGTCATACTGACACTTACGTAACACTTCCGCTAAACAATCGCTGCCCTCGCGCCTGGACGCATCACACTCTGTTTAATCCAGCGAGTGCACGAGCACATGGATGAGCAACATAAAATGGCAGGATTTACACTGGCCTCTAACAGAATTATGCACCGATCTGTACATCTCCGGCCGTTATCGCCCTCCAGGACCAAGAGATTCATTACCAGTGTGTGGTGTGGGGGGCGGTATGATTTATTCTGAAACCCGTCCGGGTTCGGATACGGCTGCATCAAGGAAGGTGGTCAATTTCGCGGAGGCTGTAATTTAAACAGTGTTTGCAATTTTCTGGATGCGGAAATGTGGAGATCAATGGATCTGTGTTGATTTGCTGTTCGCAATTTTCGGTCGATTATGGTTCATCCTGCATTTGTCGTAATATGATGGAATCAAAACAGATTCAGAAATAGTCCATTTCATTTGATGCGATTTACAAATCAGCCTAAAATGTCTGGCCTCTAGACACAGATTAAGACTATTTCTAGACGGCAAAGGATTTCAGACAGGGAATCACCTAGAATTATCTGACCCGTTTTTTCCTACATGAAAAGTCCCAGTTTCCATTTGTTTCGTTTAGATTAATTCCCGCCATATCAGACTTCACTGGACATGTTTGTTATTATAAACAGTTGCAAGTGAACAAATGGACAAAAGAGTTGAAATCTATTACCTAAAAATACATATTTTTATTGAAAGTTATAAATTGTTACTTGTGTCAAATAAATAAAACCTATTTTAATAAATATTATTAAGCATAAAATTATTGTGATAAATATAAATGCTATAATACTATACAGGAAAGATTGTAATTTAATGGAGTGACACAGAGAAGTCATGTGATAGGACATTTATCATCCTGATTGGTTGTTGCTGTATGGCGGGAAACATGTTGATTTGCGTGGGCAGGTTCCATCCAGAGACATCAATCATCCAACACTTCTCACTGTGAGGAATGAAATGTCCTGTAGGTATAAAACGGACACTTTTATGACTTTATTAATTTTAGTGCTGTCATATGATTTGTGTGACTTCTTAAACTTACTAGTAAAGTTTAACAAACATTTGATTTCCGTGGATTAAAACTTGGTATTATCTTGCCAAAATACGATTATTTTTGCGTAATATATATGCAAAAATCCTAAATACTCTATACTTTGTAATAAATACTGTAATACTGTAATAAATGCACTGTATACACTAAATATTTGTGTCTGTATGTGTTCAATATTATAACTTTACTATATGTATATAGTACATGCATATATATATATATATGTGTGTGTGTGTGTGTGTGCGTGTGTGTGTGTGTGTGTGTGTGTG
>SOMO01000022.1:87879-103677 GCA_028128575.1 Paedocypris carbunculus | reverse complement strand
ACACACACACACACACACGCGTCAGCGCCCGCTCGCCACACCCTCCGCGGTGTCCCCTGCCTGGCAGCGCTGTGTCGGTCTGGCCGCGCTTGGCCCGCACGCAGTACTCCCAGCGGGTGGCGGGGTCGTGCAGGAAGCGGCCCAGGTCGTGGAACAGCTGGCAGAAGGAGAGGCGGGCGGCGCGGGACACGGTGTAGTAGAGCAGGGCGGAGCGCCACAGCAGGGGGTCCCGGCGCAGCAGGACGCTGTGGATGCTGGCCAGACCCTCCTCCGTGGGGTTGCTGGGGCGCAGGCCGTGCTCCCTCCTGCCCGCGCTGCTGCCCCACGGCTGGAGGCTATTGTTGATGCCACGGAGGAAGTGTGTGCCTGCGGGAGACACAGCCGGGGGCGTGGCTTACTCTGCCGCCTGCCCTCCGTCATCTCAACCCCTTTTCTTTCCATTTTTTTGCTTGTCTCTCTCCCTTTCTCTTCTCCATCTCTTTCCGTCTCTCTCTGTATCGTGTTATCTCTCTGTCTCTTCCTCTCTCTCTGTATGTCTCTCTTCTTCATCTCTTTCTTTTTCTCTCTCTGTCTCTCTCTCCTTGCTTTTTCTCTCCCTCCCTCTTTCTGTCTGTTTCTCTGTTCCCTATCTTTTTTATCTCTCTCCCCGTTTAGTCTCTCTCTCTCTCTCTCTCTTTCTCTCTGTCTGTCTGTCTTTGTCTTCTCTCTCTCTTTGTCTCTCTGTCTGTTTCTGTCCTCCTCCTTATCAGCAAAGGGAACACACACACACACACACCAATCTCGTGCCTCAGGATGCCCTCTAGCCAGTGTTCTCGGGCGGTGCAGGTGTTGATGGTGAGGGTGGGTTTGCTGTTGATGACAGTCATGGAGGCTCTCGACAGCAGGTTGTCACTAAGATGAACGGCAATCTGAGGAGAAGAAGAGTCACAGCCTCTTCCTGCCTCTTCCCGACGAACCTGCCTCACCTCTCCGGCGCATCCCTCTTTCTCCATGTACTTCTTAACCTGGTACCAGATGCGGTTCCTTCTCAGAAGGTTTCCACCCGTGGCCTGCTCAAACTTCTCGTAGGAACCGTATCTCTGCAGAGCCAGCTCCATTATTCTCACCGCCTGGAGGACAAAAAGAGTGAGAGAGTCTGTCTGTCTCTGTCTGTCTAGATAGATACAGTTGTGTATACCCTGAGGTGCACCTGTGTTGCTCATTTGTGTCCTAGACACACAGGCACCCAGCGGGACATACTGTGAGCTTAGAGTCAGATAGATATTCCATCCAGACAAGCAGATTTCCGACCATTGAGCTTTCTGAGCTCTAAGCGCACTTCTCCTCTATACTCATGGACCGAGCCGCCGCTGGATGGAGACGGGGAGCGGGTCACAGCAGCAGAAGTGAAGGAACCGTTGGTGGTTGGACATGGGTGAGTACATGCAGAGACAAATCTGTTGTACAAACTTTTTTTTTTTGTCGTATTGATTCTCATGCCCCTCCACACCGCCCGGGTGTTCTGATTCTGCAGCTTCCTCTCAAGCCCAGATTTATAATCACTCCTGGCTCACCTCAAGGCTCTTCTCAGATCCCTTTGAACTTCTTTCATGTTGTGCCGCCGATCACCAGCCTTAAAAGCCTGCTTTTTTTAGGTTTAACAGGTGCTTTGTCTCTCTCTCTCTCTCTCTCTTTCTCTCTCCGTCTGTCTGTCTCTGTCTCTCTGTCTGTCTGTCTCTATTTGTCTCTGACTGTCTATCTATCTCTTTCTGTCTGTATATATTGTATTCTAGAGACCACACCCCCTGTGAGCATCACTGACCTGCGGGAGGAAGCGCTCGGAGGCGCTGCTGTACTTGCCGGTGGTCTGTGGGGGTGGCGGGCTGCTGTAGTCAAAGCGAGGGTTGTAGTTGAAGCCGGACTTGAAGAACCGGTCCTTCTCCTTCTCGATGTTACACGGCTTGACGGCCGCGAGGACGCACCACTTGTTGAGCGAGACGGCAGCCGGGCAGACCGGGAGCAGCTGGGGCGGAGCTGCGCCCACCGACACGCCCTCCTTCAGCCTAGGGGCGGGGCAGGGGCACAGACGGATGGCGCTGCCCAGCACAGCTACGGTGCTGGTGGAGAGGCAGGAGAGCAGCGAGCGCGTGTGTGTGGGGGGCGGGGCCTCCCTGGGCCTCTTGCCACGCCTCCGGGTGGCTGACGCCTGCAGCAGGTCCGTGTACGTGCTGCGGCTGAGGACGGAGAAGTCCTGCATCTGACGGGGGCGAAAGGTGGTCTCGCCCCAGTGGAGATGTCCTGGAAAACACACGGCGTAAATGATCAATCTTCTCCAGAAAACACGTTTGCTTCATCACAAGTCGCTAGTTAAACACCTACTGCATTCACGCCTGTAATTCACCTTCATGTG
Organism: Paedocypris carbunculus; assembly: GCA_028128575.1. Lineage (NCBI taxonomy): Eukaryota > Metazoa > Chordata > Actinopteri > Cypriniformes > Paedocypris > Paedocypris carbunculus. The sequence continues at coordinate 101,288 of SOMO01000022.1, read as the reverse complement.
GTTTCTAATTCGCATCAAAAACATCCAGTACCTTCAGCATCCTGCAGATGGCAATATCACCTCATCCGCCCCAGAAATTAGAAATTAGTAGAAATCGACGTTGGCTTGACGCGCACAATCACAATGTAACGAGTAACGGTAAGTGTCCATTCTAATGTAGTAGACTGAAAAGTACAGATACTCAATCAGAAATACAGTGGAGTAGAGAGTAAAAGTTGCTAATATTCCTGATTATATTTCACACAGATAAATAATGGACATTTTTTGTCTTTAAAAAACCCTAATAGCAAAATATTCAATGACTAATATTAACGAATAGGAAGGCTGCATTAGGTAGAAGCCCGGAACCTTTTTCTTCTTTAAAGACTTATAACGAATCGCACAGCGACTTTGCGTTGGACTCGAAAAACGCTATTTAAACGCTTGTACTTGATACTCGGTACAAATACAAAGTAGCAAAAAACATAAGTAAAGTAACAAAGTCCATTTACTCAAGTACTTGGTAAGTACCTCTCGTAACTAGGGATGCACCTATATCACTATTTTGAAAAACGAGTAAGAGTACTTGCATTTCAGAGCTACGAGTACTCGCCAATACCGATACTGAGTACTTAATAACAACATGAAAAAAGCAAGGGGCTAGTTTGAAAAAATAAAACAAAAAACAAAAAAAAACTAGCCCCATACTAAATGGTCAAAAATGAATCATTTTTGAACATGGATGAACAATGGGACATTTTTCTTCTTTAAAGACTTTTTTCCCCTAATTCTGCATAGTGGTTTTGCGTTGGTCTGGGACTAAGAAAAACTCGCTTTTTAAATAAACTTGAACTTGAGCTAGTTTGAAACTAAGAAAACTATTTTTTAATGAACAGCATGCTGTATGCAACATATTACAGAACAAATTATTAAAAAATTTAAACAGTGACCATGTTGTTACGATCCGGGTCGGGTGAAGGTGCTGAGATGAAGAGCCGGGGATCGATGTGACAACAAACGGACATTTAATGACGAAGAACAAGACTAAACTCACAGAAGACTCACGTACACTCACGAAGTGCAACGTTAATGACTGACACCGATGACTGCACGGGTGAAGACTTAAATAACAAGACAGATGATGAACAGGTGATACTGCTAATAGATGAGGATGAAACACCAGACGTGAACAGAAACACAGGATCATGGGAAGTGTAGTCCATGATTGCAACACATGTAAGGCAATTATTTTATTTTTCCCAGTTTGTTGTAAACTCTGACACTTTTGGACATTTCGGCATTAATTAACATCTTTGCTACTTAGTGCACATTACGGTATTTGTGTAAACTGACAGCTGACTTCCCCTCTCGAGTTTGTCGTGTTGGTTTAGAAGCAGACTCTGTTCACTGTGCAGTGACCCAAAAGTGCCTTAAATGGGATCAATTATTAAAATTAATAAAAAGAGAGGTCAGCGCGGGAAACCAGAGCTGTTTAGCCCAATTACCAGGACAAAAGACCATAAACAAAGACGGCACCACACACACACACACACAAACACACACACAGTATACGTTTACATGTTTTTTTATGCTCAACATTTGTCACATCTGTTACCTTTATACAACTATGTTCACAGCCTTACATGTTTATTATTTAGCGTAGGATTATTTGTTAGTTTGTTTTTATCTTAGACGTTGACGTCACGTTCTCATAATCTGAACACCTTGATGGTAAAAACCACATGTTAAATGCTCAGTTTCTCATGTTTAATTCAATATACGTATACAAATTCAATTGCAAAATTAAACTATGCTTTGTTACAAATAAAGTTATTGATGAGGCAACGCGTTTTTCCGTCACTCGCGGCTCTTTGAAGAATTCCACGACACCAAACGTTAAACAGTTAAAAACGCTTTTGTCGTGAAAGTAATCACCTGTGACGTCAGCCGGTTTCAGCATCTTCCTTTTCAGCTTCACAGCGCGAGCGACGCGGGACGGAATCCGCTTGAAAAGCGTCGCCGCGCGAGACCGACGCTAAAGTGTTGCCAAGGCGCTCGACGTCACGACACCTGGAACGAAGGTACACGTCACTTCCCGTGAACGACTCGCTAATAATGCTTGTGATGTAGATAATTAAAAAAAACTTTCGTAAAATATTAACTGCGCACGCGGAACAAAGTGGAATTTGTAGAACATTTCGCGGCCAAGTTTTGTAATCTAAACCGCAGGACAGTCAATAAGTAAATGTGACCTTTAATGCCACCGCCGACTCATAAATCACTACAAATTGTGTGCTGCGTATACGTTTTAAAGTTTTAACTGGTTGAATAAAACTTTAATATTGCACGTCGTACAAAACTTTTCTTTAATCTTAGCTTAACCCTTCAATGCGTTCTGTGATAAAGTGCAGCCTTGACACGGTCCACCAGCGCCACCACGCGGCCGATGTGTTTAACACACTAAAACAAATCCTTGTGAACTTGAAATCCTTGACACACAGACGCACAATCAACTGGCCAGGTTTTATTTGTAGCCCTCGGAGAAACTCAAAATAAAAAGAGTGGTTTACAAAAAAAAATACAATACTTTTCCCCGCTCAAAAAAAAAAAACAATCAAAACGCATCCGTGTAAAATGTCTAACTTCAATGAACCAAGCTACAATAAAAGCGAAACGCTTGCCAACAGCAGAATGGCACTGGACACCGGCGCTCTCCCGCTGGGTAAAAACAACAATAAAAAAGGGGAAACGGCGAGAGGGAGCGTCAGTCTCTGGATCTACTCCATGCTGTCCGGGTCGGCCTGGGCCATGTAGGCGTCCAGCTCTGCGTCCAGGTGGCCTTTGGTCTTGGACATGTAGGCGTCCAGCTGGTTGTCCAGCAGTTCTCGCGTGACGGTCGGACGACCTGCTCCTCGGCCCCAGCCTCGCCCGCGGCCCCGCCCGGCGAACCCTCCGCGACCCCGGAGACCTCCACGACCTGAGGGGACAGAGAGGTTGAGGGGCGTGGGGTCAGAGGGGGCGGCGGTCACTCGCCTCTGGTTCCGGGCGCTCCTCGTGGCGCTCTGCGGCCGCTCAGGGCTCCTCGTCCCGGGCCGCCTCCACGCTGACGCATCCCGCGCCGGAGACCCAGACGCCCCGGTCCTCCTCGTCCCCGCAGTGGTGCGGCTCCTGAAACACACACACACTCATCACGTCGCATTATTATCAACTAGATCAATAAATATTAAGCACAACATTGAAGAAAACAACAGCAGATGGACTTTTACAATTTATATATTTTTTCTGGTTTAATAACAATCTCTTAAAACATTTTTTTTTCTTTATTCCAGAGTCACAAGTGAGGTTTGTTAAATAATCACTTGAATAGTGAGAAGTCTATTCTAGTGATCAGAAATTCAAACTGTTTTCGTCACATACACATTACATATGGTACAACATGTAATGAAATGTGTTTTTCATGGTTCCAGCATTGAAACATAGGAATGGGGGAGATACAAAACATACAAAGGGAAAAACAATAAAAAGATAAAGAACAGAAATACGTAATACCTATTTATCATAATAAATTAACAAACAAAGCAATTTTCCACAGGTTATCAGGAATNTAACAAACAAAGCAATTTTCCACAGGTTATCATAGACTAATTAAAAGTCGTTTTTAAAACATATTTTAATTTAAAAACCAAAATAATTTTGGAAGCAATGTCTTAAATTAAAAAAAAAAAAAAAATTAGTAATTCGAAAGTAATTAAAAATTAGAAAGTAATTCATTAACACATCAAAATGGAAAAGCCTATAATATTATATGTGCACGGGTATAAAAACAATGATGATAAAATATGAATTATGAACCCCAACTCCCAGAATTCTCAGCCAGTTCCAAGAGCCTTTGCACTCCAGTTTGCACAGGTGCAGAACTGCTCCGAGCTGCTCCTGTACCCGACGCCGTGTGAAGACGATTGCAGTGAAGGATTATTTTCCCCTGCGCAGCAAACCCAGCGTTTTGATTGTGTTTGTTCCCTGCTATCGACTCCTTGCCTGTGTTCTTCGTTTTCCACTATTTTCCGACACTTTTGCACCTTTGTTTCCAACCGTTAGCGCTTATTTACCGGATGCTGCATCTGCTCCAATAATATGCAAATACTTTTTGCTCTAACACGCTATTAAGCCCCTGCATGACTAACGTTTCTTTATTTTTGTTATTGAGCCAATAAAAACTAAAAAAAAAAAAAAAAGTATTTCCGTTTATTTGCGATTGCTCCTCTTTTGAAAAGTGGAAAAATGAGCGCATATATTTACGTACAGTTCTGAATTGCATCAGGCGATTATAAGTCAATTTTGGTCTTACACAGGGTATCTGCAGGTTTCTAAGAGTTAGATTTAAGACTTTTTAAGACCTTTTTAAGACCGAATCAACACACGCTCATGCTCAGTCTGATCAACTACCATTCCTCCGATTGGTCAAAGCGAACCAATCGTGGAGCAGACTCCCGGCATTGCCGTTCCGCCCACCATGACAAGGCGCATTTTAATTAAATTATCATTTTTAATAGTATTCTATCTGTAATTGAGGTCTGATTAGTCACAACCACATTTGCAGATATCTATCCTAATGTGGAGATAATGGACAGCATTTACAGATACAACAATGTAGTTTGAAGATATCTTTAAATGTAAATAGACTAAATTAATAAATCAAATTAAAATATCTTAAAATTGTATTTGAGTTATAAAAATGTGCTTTAGATATCTAAAATGTAAGATATATTTAATTAAATGCATTTGGAGATATCTTCAACTCCAATATGACTAGTCATAAATATTTGGATAAATCTTTAAATATTTTACTAATATTACAAATGTATTCACACTAGTGACAATATATTGGAAGATTAAAAATAGTAGGCGTACATTTACGCTATTATAAGCACCAGCAACTCTGCCACAGCTCACACGCTGGGGTATGTGATAATAAAGTGATTTGATATCACTATATGTAATTGTGGTTATCTCTAAAGTAATTTGAGATATCTTCAATTCAATTGTGACTAGGAGAAACTCATTTAGAGATATCTACAAATATTTTTTAATAGGTGTATCTAGTCGAAGTAGATTTGCTGTGACTCGTCAGACAATAAAACGCTTCCAGTTGCTTCCAGCTTAGACTGCAGCAAAGCGACCGAGACGCAGAGGAAGCGAGTCCTTAGTGCCACAATCCTGAACAAACGTCACATAAAGTCCTGCCCTCTAAAGGCCATCAGCTGCTCATGTGCTGCAGCTGTCGCATGGTGACGATTACAGCAGCTGTGAAACACACAAACACTTTCTACAAACACAGCCACGTTCCTCACGAGAAACACACACACACATTTTCACCTCTAAGTGCAAGCGCTCCTCTCATCGAGCCGCCGCGAATCCGTCCACGCAGTCCTCGTCCGGCTCCGCGCAGACCCCCGACGAAGCCCCGCCCCCCGGGCCCTCCGCGCATCAGTGAGCCAATGGGGCGGCCCAGCCTGGCCTGGATATTACTCTTCCCGAGTCGCTGCCTCAAACTCTGCGCAGAACACTGTGTTGGGCGTCGAGGTTTGGCGAGCGGCGCGTCCCGCGCTCACCTGCTCGTGTTGCAGTGCCGCCTGCACCGAAGGCCTGTTCTCCATCTGCTGCGCCAGGCGACGGTTGCGCACGCTGGCCATGTGCTGCTGCTGCAAGGTGGCGCGGATGCCCCCGGTGTTGGGCTGCTTGTTCTTCAGCATGTTTGTGAAGCTTGTAGAACACGACAGAGTATAGAGAGAGAGAGAGACAAGCAGACAGAGTGTGAGAGAGAGATAGACAGACAGAGTGCGAGAGAGAGAGAGACAGAGTGCGAGAGAGAGAGAGAGACAGAGTGCGAGAGAGAGAGAGAGACAGAGTGCGAGAGAGAGATGGACAGAGTGCGAGAGAGAGATGGACAGAGTGCGAGAGAGAGATGGACAGAGTGCGAGAGAGAGATGGACAGAGTGCGAGAGAGAGATGGACAGAGTGCGAGAGAGAGATGGACAGAGTGCGAGAGAGAGATGGACAGAGTGCGAGAGAGAGATGGACAGAGTGCGAGAGAGAGATGGACAGAGTGCGAGAGAGAGATGGACAGAGTGCGAGAGAGAGATGGACAGAGTGCGAGAGAGAGATGGACAGAGTGCGAGAGAGAGATGGACAGAGTGCGAGAGAGAGATGGACAGAGTGCGAGAGAGAGATGGACAGAGTGCGAGAGAGAGATGGACAGAGTGCGAGAGAGAGATGGACAGAGTGCGAGAGAGAGATGGACAGAGTGCGAGAGAGAGATGGACAGAGTGCGAGAGAGAGATGGACAGAGTGCGAGAGAGAGATGGACAGAGTGCGAGAGAGAGATGGACAGAGTGCGAGAGAGAGATGGACAGAGTGCGAGAGAGAGATGGACAGAGTGCGAGAGAGAGATGGACAGAGTGCGAGAGAGAGATGGACAGAGTGCGAGAGAGAGATGGACAGAGTGCGAGAGAGAGATGGACAGAGTGCGAGAGAGAGATGGACAGAGTGCGAGAGAGAGATGGACAGAGTGCGAGAGAGAGATGGACAGAGTGCGAGAGAGAGATGGACAGAGTGCGAGAGAGAGATGGACAGAGTGCGAGAGAGAGATGGACAGAGTGCGAGAGAGAGATGGACAGAGTGCGAGAGAGAGATGGACAGAGTGCGAGAGATGGACAGTGCGAGAGATGGACAGTGCGAGAGATGGACAGTGCGAGAGATGGACAGTGCGAGAGATGGACAGTGCGAGAGATGGACAGAGTGCGAGACAGGTAGAGAGAGAACACGAAGGAAGGAGGGTTCGACATCAGACCATTAGACACGACATGGAGCATTTACTGCCGCGATTTACTCGACAGGCCTCGGCAGACCAGCGACATCCGTCTCTCCCTTCCTCTCTGGTGGAGACACCCCGACACTTCAACAGTTTAGCGTGAATATGAAGAGGAGACAGACAGCTCGCCACTTACGGGCCGTGACCCGGGGCTAGGGGCGTGTCCAGCCACCCAGCCTCTTACGGTCGGACCGTGAGCGCACGCCGGAGCCAGGACTGGGCAGCTTGTAGAGACAGACGGGTGAGGAGAGAGAGACGGCGCATCCGGGCCGAGGCGACGGCTACCGGATGTCAGTGACATGTTTGCGAGCTAAACAGTGGGCGTGTCCCGCCGCTCCGCGTCTGCCTGTGGGGTTGCGTGGCGTCTCACCGCTCGTTCAGCGACACCTTGGTGGTGTTGGTCAGCACCACTATCTGAGACGAAGGGGAGCTCATGCTTCCTCACGGCGCCAGCTGCTTCTGTAGAGAGAACACACCACAGGCGTTGAGACAACAGGCCATCAACCCGTCTGTCTGTCTGTCGGTCTATCTCTGCATTCAGCAGAAGAGTCCATTTATAAGCCCAACTGAATATCTTTCTATCAATCTGTCTGAATCAAAAACTTTATTGGCCAAGTTGCAAATGACAACAAGGAATTGAGTTTGGTCTGACTCCGCCTCTCCCCCTCTTTTTCCCAAGAATTAACATAAATACATACATTGTGTACGTGTCCACCTGACTAAACATCAATGACACTGTCAATGTGCCTATCTGTCTCATTCTGTCTATTAACCCACCTGTTACTGTGTGTCTCTCTCTGTGTCTCTTACAGTTGTTCTGTCCTCTCTCTCTCATAATGTCTGTCTCTTAATGTCAGTCTGCCTTTCATCTCTCTCCCTGTCTCTCTCTCTGTATCTAAACGTCAGTCTTTCATCTCTCAGTGTCTTAATGTTGGTCTTTCACCTCTCTCTCCCTCTTTGTGTCTGTGTCTTACAGTCTGTCTCTCTGTGTCTTAATATCAGTCTGTCTTTCATCTCTCTCTCCCTGTGTGTGTCTTAATATCAGTCTTTAATCTCTCTCACTCAATGTGTGTGTGTGTCTGTCTGTCTCTCTCTCACTCACTCACTCTGTATCTTAATGTCTTGTCTTTCGTCCCTTTTTCTTTCCCTCACTCAAGATTAATGTCGGTCTGTCTGTCTTTCATCTCTCCGTCTGTGTGTGTGTGTGTGTGTGTGTGTGTGTGTGTGTGTGTGTGTGTGTGACATACGCATATCTAAATAGACAGTGAAAATAGCGTCCGAAAAGCTATTCGCCTGACATTTCTTAGACAAAGCGTCGAAAGCAAATGAACCTGAGGCAGAACAAGACTAAAGAGGGTTGGCTTCCCCCTCAGCTGAGGTGAGACACTCCGCGGGTCGTACCTGTGTTTTCTCGGGCTGGTGTTAGCTTGCGTGCTAACGCGGATGACGCGAGCAGATTCTCCGGTAAAGCCTCCCCGCCTGACGGTGAGAGCAGCGGGCTAGCGGCGGCTCGCTTGCGGGCGGACTTTAGCACCCTTCTGCTGGGGTCTGGCTTTAAAAGCTGCTGTTTCCGAGCCGGTTCTTGTCCTCTGGCTTCCTCCTCCTGCCCTCATTCATCACAAAATGGTGCTAAAGTGCGCGAGCGTGGAAAATGGAGCGTAGGCGCGTCCGTTATCGCGAGAGGTGCGCGCGAACATGACGTCACCGGGTCTCAATTAAAAAAAAATAAAGCTCAGTATTGGCAGACCACGCTTAAGATGACGGTCGATAATCTTTACTGTTCGTCTATTTTGATTGTACATAAAATGTTTGTATATTCTTCTGCACTGGATCACCGTTTTATTTTGCTGCACTTAATACTCAATATTAGTACAATGGCAATAAAAAATATTGTATAGATCTTGTACAACAAAGCGAATGCGTGCTTATTTCAATTGTTTATTCTTCGTATAGATTTTCCCGCCGTGGAACAATTAAAGACGTTTTCAATTCAATTTTCAACCTCCACTGTTTGTTGCGTTTTTGCAATTTTGCAATTTATCTGAACTTGAGCCAAATCCAGACATATAGATCTAGATCATTCATGTTCTGGCATTCATTGATCAACGCTGAAGGAATTGTGTTGTCAAGGAAACCTGTACACACACGCACACACAATTGGATTCAGATCAATACTCTGCATGATTACGGCGATCTTACACATGACATGTGCGTCATAAATAATCCGAATGTTGAAAATGTTATATATTTACATATACTGTCCGGCCAAGTGCCAAATACGAACATTACAATTCGGACAGCAACTGCGGCTTTATCTACGCGCGTGCACGTGGCCAGGGTCTCGCGTCACGTGCACGCGAGCGGCGGCGCGCGCAGCATCCGGAATCCGCTCGGGACACCAGACGAGACGAGAGTGTATCTCTGACACGTGCTGATTTCCAGCTCGTTCTTATCTTTATCCAGCGCCTCCTCCGATCACAAACGAATAGATCAGCACGGCCCTGGTACTCCACTACACCGGCACTGGCGTCAAGATGGCGGCGCTAGCAGTGGCGGAAACCCCGTCGGGAAAAGATGCTCTGGCCGAGGGTTTGTTGGATCTGATGAGACCCGCCGTGCAGCAGCTGGATTTACACGTGCACTCAGTCAGGTCTGCCGCGGTGTCATTGCCGTTATTCTCTATTAAGGGGAGAGTTGCAGGGATGTGCTAACGCGCTAACAAATGTAAACATGAGCTTGTCTCGTGACCGCTGGCGAGTTAATCGTTTTAACGCGCTCTTTATCTTGATAGAGAAAGTCAAGTGGAGCTTCGCGAGCACATTGACAATTTAGCGTCTGGTAAGTTTCACCACACTGAAAACAAACATTTTTTTTGCTTTAAAATGTCAGCCAGTACACAGATAAACTACCGTATTTACTCGCTTATATATCGATCCGCTTAAAAACCGACCCCCCCCCCACTTCAGCTGTGAGATTGTAGTATTCTGTTTAGACCCCCTTATAAGTCGGCGGAAAGAAATGAGACAAAGGTGAATAGATGGAAATGAGTAAAAACCCAATTTTGGGTTTCATATAAAGTCAATTCTGATTTTTAGGGCCCACGGAGACACTAAAGCGGCACAGGGAAATAATGATAGAACGCCTGTTGAGATGCACTTTAATCCTTCCTATAGAATTAATAAAAAATATTCAGCGACGGTAAAGGAAACCTAAAAATCAAGTAACTCTGTTTATGTTGGTATTAATCTATTTAAGCTATTGTTAATTTATGTTTAAGTTTAATTTGTCATTAGTATGGTTGCGTTATCATTTTAAAGATTTCTGGGAAAAGTTCCCTGCCCCTTTGAGGGAGTTCTCCAGAGAATCGGACGGCTAATGCTGTTCTAAACGTTCGAAATCCACCGTGTGACTCGTTTATTTGTGAAGCCCCGCGCCAAAGAGAGACTAGAGTCAGAAGAGAGCTGAGCTGAAAGAGTGTGCGAAAGTGCGTTTGTGTGCCTATGAGTGTGCCGAGCAGCGACCAGCGGAGTCAGTGCTCCTTTGCACGGGCTGTGCCGTTTTCGATGTATTTAGTTCGCGTCATAAATGTTCATTTACTTTACGCGCTTGTATCTCTGCTGTTAATTTTTGTGAGAAAGGGTGAAATATCTGCGCACTGTTCTGAGTAAAATATTTTCGATTTCGGTAGACCGCACGTATAAGTTTGAGCCCGAATTTTTTAGGAAAAATCCTCGACTTATAGTCGAGTAAATACGGTAAGATACACACCGGTCACTGTATGCTATTGTACAAAACGTGTTATTATAATAGTATTATAAAAACTCTCTCTCCTCTTGTTTTAATGTCTTCCTGTCTTTCATCTCTCTATCTTATTCTCTCTCTCTCTCTCTCTCTCTCTCTCTCTCTCTCTCTCTCTCNTCTGTCTCTCTCTCTCTACCCCCCCTCCCTCCTCTCTCACACTGTCTGTCTCTCTCCCTCAATGGAAATTTTTTTTTTTTTTTTTTTGGCTGTAAATGTCTGTCAGTAACACAGAGAAACTAAGATACACACCGGTCACTGTACGCCATTACACAAAACGTGTTATTATAATAGTGTGACGATTATATTGCACACCAGTAATAACTAGATTATCAAAATTCACCAGACTCAATCAATTTAATGGAATTATTGGCAGAGTCTTGAAATATTTCTCGAGTGAAAGAATCAGCCTTTTCCTTACGCTCTGATCTTACCGGGTCTTATTTTTAGTGTTTTAATGGTGTGTGGCGGTTCTGTTGCAGAGCTGTGTCGGATCAACGAGCACCAGAAGGTGGTCCTGGATCTAGACCCGTACGTAAAGAAGCTGCTGAATGCCAGACGGCGCGTGGTTCTGGTCAACAACATCCTCCAGAACGCACAGGTGAGAAGCGCAGAACCACGGCGGGTGTGTCCGAGCTCGGCGCTGATCTCGTCTCTGTCTCCAGGAGCGCCTGCGCAGGCTTAACCATAACGTGGCGAAGGAGACTGCACGCAGAAAGACCATGCTGGAGGCTTCCGGAGCGTTCACCCCGCGCTCGTCCAGCAAACCCTGACCACGCCCACCAGCGCAATCTGCAGACGCAAGGGCTTCCTCGCGCTCATGTCACGTTTTATATTAATATTTACATTTGTACTATGCTATACAAATGACGTCAGTTAAATAATACAATTTTTTTGTGACGTTTAAAAGCAAAACATGGAAAAGTGACAAACGAGGCTGGTGTTTCTTGGTCGGGCTCAGTCTCTGCCTGGGAAATAAGCCCAGCAGCCATTTTTGTAGTTTTATTTTTAAAAGCACTTTAGTTTGACAACTAAGTGCTGTGCACAGCCGGTGTTCTGAAAATTCTTCCTACAGCTCAGAATTTCCTACACTTGCGTCACTGCTTCCTAGCTAGCGTGCTGAAACACGCCGAAAGTGAATACTAATATAAATAACTACAAAATATAGTAACATGTTACGAATATCTTGTGTACTGTTTAAGTGTCCATGTTCATGTAGCGCATGTTTATTCATTGATCCAACGCTACAATATCAAAAGTACATACAACAAAAGTACAGGTAGGAATGTTTATACGATCAAGTAGGAGAAGAAACGATAGATATAAAGAATTTTTTAACGCTCATGTAGCGTGGAAAGTTTAAAAAAAAAATTTTAGCGGAGAACAGTAGAGCTGTCTCCTGCTCCATCCTCCCCCCAGCAGGAGATCGACTGACAGATCGGTGCTGCGTCCGCAATAATTAGGACTTTGCATCGGTCCATCATGGTGAAGAGAGAGCTGAGCCAAAAAGCAAAGCTCTCGATTTACCAGTCGATCTACGTTCCTACCCTCACCTATGGCCACCAGTGGGTGGTGACCGAAAGAACGAGATCCCGGATACAAGTGGCGGAAATGAGCTTCCTCCGCAGGGTGGCTGGGCTCTCACTCAGAGATAGGGTGAGGAGCTCGGCCATTCAGGAGGAGCTCAGAGTAGAGCCGCTGCTCCTCCGGGTCGAGAGGGGCCAGATGGGGTGGTTCGGGCATGTGATAACGATGCCCCCCGAACGCCTAGCTGCTGAGGTGTTCTGGACATGTCCCACTGGAAGAAGACCCAGGGGCAGACCCAGGACCCGCTGGAGAGACCATGTCTCCCGGCTGGCCAGGGAACGCCTCGGAATTCTTCCGGAGGAGCTGGAGGACGTGGCTGGGGCAAGGGAAGTCAGGGCCTCCTTACTCAGGCTGTTGCCCCTGCGACCCAGCCCCGGATTAGCGGCAGAAGACGGTACGGTACAGTAAAGCAGTGACGTTTTTTTAAGGCGCATGCGCACGTGCCAGCTAGGAACAGCTGATTCTGTTCTAACGTGCATACTCAGTGTAGAAAATTCTGAGATGTAGGAAAAATTTTCAGAACAAAAAGCATGATTAAAATAACAGTAAAAACAACACTGTAATAAAACAAGACTAAAAAAAAAGTACTGGCATCGGTACTTTTATTGGACTGTATATTTCCGTTGAATTATCAGTTATGTTTTTTGGATGATGGGATAGAATTCCCAGACTTCCCAAAGTGTTTTCCTTCACACACACACACACACACACACACACACACACAACTTCCCCGCTCGTCTGTTCTTATATCAGCGTTGTTTGCACCATCCATGGTTTAAAACAAAGACAAAAAAAGAACTTCCGTGGCCTGGACTGGATTATAATCAAATCTGCAGTGAAATCTGTGGAATGCCGTGTCTTGTGTAAATAGTGGACGCTTTGTAAGCGGATCCGAGGAAGGGCAGCTGAAGACGACCTCCTGATTGGGCTGAAAGAGAAATCCTGGGGAAAGATTTCAGGACAGGTCAAAGGTCAGCGGAGGGAATATATCAAGAGCAAGTTGGAATCATATGTGGCCTGAAAGTGTCTCCTGTTGACGCAGCGATTAAAGACAGATTGTCCGGAGCACCATCAGCGTGTGTGTTCATCTGCATGTGTAGAATCTTTATCCACGTTTTTTCTTTATTAGTTATATATTTATGTAAATACATGCTGTGAGGAAATAGGGAAAAAC